>JAIZAY010000248.1:0-70196 GCA_029531755.1 Holothuria leucospilota
ACAATAGCTTTAGGCCCATTGTATCTTCAAGTGCTATACAAAGCAAGTGACCTTGGCAGCAATTAGGTGGCTACAAAGGGAGAGCTGCGTTTTTATCTCCTACTAAAATAACTCCCTGCTTAGATGCAAAACAGCACTATCGTTGGGAAATATTTGAAGAGATTTTTGTTGTGTCTTAGTGAGAGAGTGAGAGAGTGAGATAACCCCTTCCCTACAAGAAGGGGTTACTTAGGAAGTGTGGCTGATTTTAAAAAATGGGGATGTATGTTTACAGCGTCAAACATTGTATTTGCTTATACATTCTCATTGTTGGGGATGTTTCTCATTCTGGAAATGCGTACTAGAGGAGCGCGTATCGTTTGATGTGTGTGTGTGGGGGGGGGGGGGGGCAAGGAGGGTGGGGGGGCACGTAGAAGAATGGGTAAGCTGAGATGTAACTGACACCGTGGTTTCAAATTTAGGCCAAATCACTACGGGGCATTCACTTTCTAGACCGCACATATGCATTCGTCACTCTTCTTGAGATTACAAGCTTTGAATTATACCCTTCAAGACAAAATACTAATTAAAATGATTGTATTCCGGTAAATGCCTATAGTAGTTGGAAGAACACGACTGAACTTTACTATATAAGATCATTGATTTTTACATGTACAGTGACGAATAGCCTCAAATACATGTCAATAATTCCCCCTTTTTCACACAACAGTCTTAACTGTAGGGTATTTCATCTCTCTACTTGTTCGCACAAATCATAGCTACGGAGAAGATTAATTTTTATAATCACTCTGTGAGAGAAAGGGTTTCTGCCTATGCAGAGCTCAGGTGTATTCTGCGTATCATGCAGACGGGGTATTTTTACTTGGGAACCGAACGGTTTTTGCCCATGGTCGAACGTTCGCTGCTCGAGAAAATTGCCTATTTTTACGTGTTATTTAGTGGCCATAGAAATAGGTTTATCAGGAACTCTGGTAGAGGAGGCTGCACTCCCATTTAAGGTTTCGTGCTCCTACCGTGTCGTGTCCAGTTAGGGCAACCACGCCCATTACGGGTGAATCTTGGAAAATTTGGAGAGAGGACTACAGTGTACGGGCATGGGGCTCCATGATACGGACGTCGAACGTGCATAACAACGTGTGTGCATTTCTTATCGGGCTTTCTTGTAAAACCTTTGTAAAATGCTGGATACCCGTTATTTACGATTCGGCAAGTTTTGAGAGACTTGACACCATAAACAGGAAATAAAATTTTCAACATTCCAAGTACTTATTATCCATTCAGCTATATTTTGTATTTAGGTCTTGAACCACGACCCATGCTAGTATTCTCCCACCCGCTCTCAATATCCTATCTTAGAATGTCCATCATGAGGTATTGGTCTCCTTAAAACTACTAAAACCCTCGTTCCCTTCTTTTAAAAGAAGGTTTTGTACCTTGTAAAAATGCAAAAAAAAAAAAAAAATATTCGCCAATTTGCTTTTAAAGATGACTATATGCAGGTATAGATAGCTGTCATTTGTAGCAAAGTAGGATTTGAATTAAGAATAATTGTAAGTTGAATTTAAATTGAAATGTAGATGCGGAAACAAAGGTCTTAATATCATTGCCTTCGTGGTTCTTGCCTGTAATCCATTACATCTTTATTGGTAGTATGTACTATTTAATAGGATTAGCTTGCCATTGAAGTCGTTTTGAAAATACTATCAATGGAAAGGAATCTTATATTGAAGCCTGTTAATTTCATTTTCTTTATTTTTTCCTTGTTAATTTCATTTTCTTTATTTTCCATTTCTCATTAGGTAAAGGAATGTCGACAATACCTGAGGTAATGTAAAGTTATTTCAATTGTGACACTGACATATACTAGACACTTCTGCGAATTAATGGTACAGACAGACGTTTTGGCATATATTTTAGCTACGTGTTGTAAACAGTAGGACGCATGTTGGACCCAGTATAAAATTTTGCGTCGATGTATAGAAATGATAAATAGAGCTAGTCGTCAGTGGAGTGCATTGGATTAGGTAAACGGCGGGTGTTCGTAGCTATAAAAAGTAACATTTATTTACAAGTGAGAAACTAAATTAACTTTATATTATAGTCGCAGGACGCTTGGTTGATAGGCTGAGTAATCTCCCCTGTCCAAAATGTGATGGCCGGATGAAGTATGCTTCAGCCCACACGGTGAAACTACGAAACTTATTACTTGCCCACGTTGCAAAATGTGTTAAAAAAGACTCTTTCAATTAGTCCTCTCAAAATTGCAAAAAGAAAAATGTAACATAAAATGCCATTTAAGAACCCTTGAATTTTCACACTTTTCCAGTGGGGAAGGACAGCCCCTTCCATTAAACCTTTCTCCCAGTACTATGGACTAACACGTTCAGCTTCCCCCTCCCGAACTGAAAAAATCTTCGTTCGCTTGAGCTTTATACCATAATAAACTTTTTAGGGGATACTGTTTATTATATGCGTGGTAACAAGTGCACTTTTTTATATAACAATCAGTAAAGTGACCTTAGCTGTTCTTCAAGGTTTCAACATACATTGAATATGCCTTGCACAGATTCAGACTAGATGGGGAGGAAGAAGTTTGTTGATGGATGAAGAAGCGATGGCAATTAAATTTGTAAATAGCATGTAATTATCACATACGGCATGGTCCGCCACAACTCCTTGGCCCTTCTGCATAATAAAATGTTTTCGGGTATTTTTCCATTTTTTTTTCTGGGAGAAAGGGGGTGGAGCTGGGGGATGTTTTGCAGGATATCACAAAACATTTTCGTCCGCTCCCTTATGCTTCATCTGTATTCTGGATTGTAAAATACCTGTACTAGGGCAGAGACACCCCGCGTTTCTAAAGATGAATGACAGTTACTGTCTTCAATTAGAGCAACCTTTTCCATCTAACCGCCCTCTTTCACCGATTCGGGTCAGACCCCCCCCCCCCCGATAGTAGCATAGTATATAGCTATAAATGAAACGACAATAATAAAAGCACATGATGAAATAAAGGGTTGGCATACATATACATCGTTTTTACGTGTGGGCCCGGCCCAGGGTAGCAAACCAGCAGTGTAGGGCGGGTGATTTTATTTTGAGATGGCGAATCTTTCAATTTATCCACAATTTACGGAAGCATGAAGGCTTGATCACTGTCAGGGGTGGAATATATTTGAATTTAACGGATTTAACGGCCAATCAAGGCGTAGATCGTACCCCCAAGGACAGATAACAGGGCCTAGGGGCAACGTCCGAATGTTCACTGAGGAAATTACAAAAATCTCCTTAGACCAGATTGCATTTCAAGAGTAAATCACGAAATTTCCCATTGATACTGCAAGGGGCTTTTTTAGTGGGTGAAAGGATCGCATGGGGCTTTGAAAGTTTTCGCACAGAGAGAAATAATGAGGAAGCCGTATTTGGCGCATCGAAAGCTCTTGAGAACATTTTTAACTTTATTTTGTAATACATTGCAAAAATTATCTGTTATGTTACAGTTACCTACAATGTAAGTATTTCATGTTTATGGACAAGGGAAAACTGCATTCGAGGTAAAAGTGGGAGGACGTTTCCACTGCCACTGATGGGAGGATGAGGGTCTCGCTAGAAAAAAAGGGGTTTAACACTATTAGGTGCTATTTTGTGACATTGGTTATAAAAGTAATTAACAAACTATGTAGTGCATCGCAGTAGGAAATGTTAGACCTCTGCGACTTGACTTAATTTATCTCCTTTGTTTGAGAAGCAATTTGAGAGCTCAGGTAGAAAAAAAAACTTTTGGAGTCTTGTAAGGTCCGGATAAATTTGGGTACCTCATTTTTTTTTTCACAGCTTCCCCTCCCCTTAAGCCCCCTTAGTTTTCCTCGCCCCATGAGTTGAGAAAATTCCTCGAGAGGGATAACGCCCATGTTGAGAACCACTGTATTAGAGGAACTGAATTAGCATTATCACGTGACGAGAAATATTACCCAAAGTCCACTCTTTATAAAAGATGTTTTTGTTTTGTTTCTGAGAAGGGACTTATCCGGGATTTAACATAGAAAAATTGCCTTATCATTAACTGACCATTCGTTGGGCTGTATTACACAAGGATAGAAATCTAAATGAATTTCTTATATGATAAAAAAATTGTATCAATAGTGTATGTTTACTTTCAGTTAGAGCTTAGGCATTCTTTTCCTTACTACACACACGCACGAACACACATCATGTTCACACTCTCTGTCACCGCCCTTGGCCTTGCAGTAGATTCTGTATTTTGTCTTTACTTTATCTTTATTTTACTTCATATTCAACACAGGAAACGCGCCGAGGAACGACAGGGTAATCCCGATAAATGAAGTGAATGGTATAATGATGACCAGTGTTGAAAAAGGACTAACACTGTAGGGAACTCAAATAAACAGGCTCATGGGTCGTCATAGTGTAAACAGCTGTGGAAGATGTCACTACTACTACTGATATTACAAAAGTGGCCAGTTATTAGCTAACTGTGGAGGAATGGTCTAAGGTGATAAATCCCAGTGCTACCCTTCACGCAGTACCTGAATTTACATAATTTTCATTATCATGAAAATCCCTAAAACTTCAATAAATTGACTGTAGCTGTTGTTGAAAAACAAAAAACGCTGAGGTGATACCAACCTGCTAATTATATTTAAATCAATGCATTTACTACCTCAAACAGGTGAGGAATTATCCAGAGATTCATCTGAGAGATACATCATCTTTTTGTCCCCTCTGCCTGTTCCCGACATTAATTTTATTTTGTGGTTTCTTAAAAATGTAATTAGCACAACAGCTGTTAGCAAGTAAACACGGCCACGGTAAAAGGCGACCGCGTCCCTTGTTTTATGTTAAAGATCACATCGGGAAAATTTGTTCATTGCCTTACTGTTGCCAGTCGCTTGAGTCGCAAACTCATTAACTATAGTTCCAACGCGTTTTGACATTTCAGAAATTACCAGTTTGTTCCTATGCAACATGTCCATTACAGAGATCAATTGATGATCGTTTAAAGTCTTGAAGGATGTAAGCAGGGACTCCCTGATGTAATATCCTACTAGCTTTCACTGGTAGCATAATACGGACAGGATAAAAAGACTTATTACATTTTTTCATGTGACAAATATACAAAATTTCGAAACAACTAGTTAAGATACGAGTGTGTTACGACAATTAATTGCTTCGTGGCCTCCTTTTGAAACTTAAGTTTTTTGTGATAGATGAGACATGGAATTAAACAGGTGGCGGACGGGAAAACACCCACCCCTACACTCTTAGAAGTGGAGGGTCTCCTCTCCCTACTTTGAGGGCTAAGGAAATGACCCTAACCCACTTTTTTCAGAACAATAATGAAAAAATGGATGAATCTCTGATTTGAAAGCTTGTAATATAGCTGCTCCAATGAATCAAACTCAAAAATATTGGATACAGACATTTAATGGAGTTAGGCCTCAGACTACAGATTACTTCGAACATCATCTGGTCCAGGATCACTGACTTCTATGGATTTGCGATTTTCAATTGAAGTAATGGTGTTTGTTTATCTGTTCTAATACAAACGTTGGACTATCATGTATAACTTCCTACGACCAGTGTTACCTTTACAGTCTTTAAAAAGGGCTTTGATTGAATTTCATGTATACATTATGATGCATCATGAGTGTTAAAACATCACAATATGTTAAGTCAGTTATTAATCTGCATTCGGATAAAAATTAAAATGACTTATTATACATGTCAAGTCATCTCTTAATTTTTCTTGGCGAATTTAGTGGAGGGCTTGATGAGTTATTCATATTCTTTGTGACTTTTAGTTTGCGTTGTAATATTGTGATTAACTTACTTCTTTTTACATTTGGCTATAGTGATAGTCTGTTGCCAATTTACGAGTGAGGATAGAGTGCGGCCGGTAGATTACATATAGGAGTAGATAGTGCAGGCATGGTTTGTATCTTTCGTTCATGTTTTCATTGGTTTTAAAGAGGCACGTGTATAATGAGCGGCATATGTTTACAATACAAGTACTTTTATGTAAACTTTCGAATGATATTGAATCATTTATCCATTTGGTTAAGCAATAATCTTTTAGTGTCGTGTTCAGGTTGGTTGACCTGACGTTGTATTATGCGGAGCCTAGCAGTGATGTAATTGCGGATAACTAGATTACGTTATCATCAAATAGTTTAGCAGCTGTAAGCCGTAATAACTATGCGTGTGTGTGTTTGTGTGTGTGGGGGGGGGGGGGCTGTGAGGTGTGGTTACAAGGTTAAATATGGAGCAAAGGTGATCATATGTTTGTAATGATGTTTTGTTTTGCTGATTAGTTTAATATTTTTTATGGATGAAATGGGAGATTATGCACAATGGTGTAAATATACTGGGACGTAATACATTTTATCCTCTAAAATTTGGTCAATAAAAGTATTATTTTGCTTGTACTTATTAGAGTACGTATACATAAAATAATCGTTTGACGGCCAAAGAATAATTTTTCTACGCGTGCATGCGTTAATGAACACTACTACTCACCACACACTGGTATTTGTGCACAATTACGTAAACATTATTGTAAATTATTCATTCCCAACACTGAACACAAATCACAGGATTTACCCCTTCTTAAGCCTCGTTTGCCCTTTAGACTCTAGAAGGCAACGTGGCATTTTGTTTACATAAAATACGTGGAATACAAACAACAGAGCTCCCGGTTTTGGATACTCATGGGTATTAGTTAGATACTTTAATATTTTCACATGTAACTAAACTTATATTATGTTTCTTTGTCGATTTTTCGGCCATGCTGATTATTCGAGATACTTATTAAGCGCCTTGTGTTTTACCACCAGTTAAAGTATGGGCTTTTAGTCAAACAAAAATGGACAAAACTTATTAATTCGATTCCTCTTTTTCCCTCTCGATTAGTTTCCAAATCAGCGATGTACAGGTTAGGTAATTTAAACTAAAAGTCAGTACCAATTTTATATACTTTAAATCATGTGTTGATTTGGGAATATGTGCATGTAAGATATTTATGTTGTGGATTACAAGCTTTTTCCCGAAGCCAGACATATTGCAAGACAAATATGTTTTGAGTTATACTTTGACTGTCTTTTCATTGTGTTTTAAGTGTAAATAAGTATTTTTACAACTTCAACTGCGCATGTGCACATCCTGAGAGTCTGGTGATAAACAATGACTCTACCGTATAGTGTGAATGATTAACAAAATGTTTATTTTCGAAGATATTTAATGTATCCTGTTTACCTTCAACGGAAGCATACTTTAATGTGGCTTTCTATTTTGAACGAAATTTACACCGTCTTTTTGAAAGAGAATTTTAGTTGCAATCTGTCAAAAATATTCCTATTGCCGAACACTTTATGCATAGCGCCATCTGCTTATCTTTCAAACGTCCGTCAAGTAACTGCTTTCGCAATCAAAAGTGCATAAAATATCATGGAATAGCATGCGTCTTAGAGCTTAATTGCAAGCTAATGAATCGTTTAACAACATTTTATGCATTAATTAAAATTTTACTTGTTTGAGAGTTTGAATTGCATTACTTTTAAATAAACAAAGAACAATAAGCTCTGGTCATACAGGCTTTAATATCTCTTTTTACTATTGTGGTGTCATTATTTTTCATGATGTCCACGAGCTCACCAAACAAACCCTTCTTCAGACCCACTAACACTCTCACAAGGACGTTCTTTGAATCTCATAATTTTCATTACGAAAACGCCATTTAATACTTTCCAAAACACGTATGTGGGTCTTTGAACCCTCATGAAGAAAAAAATGGTCCCTCAGTGTGATATGGAGGAAACCTCTGTTTTGAAACCTATAACTAAGAGTTGAAACTCTGTGATAAATCTAGAGGTTTTACCGTCTTTTGAATGTAATACATGGGCTATTCTAATGTTTGGCTTTAAAAATGTAGCTTAAAATCGTACGTGGCCCATTGCCTGAGACGTGCTGGGTTATTTTGACCGAGGACAGATAAAATTAATATTGTTAATGGGGTTCTATCGTATAATTCGATGGCGTCCTTAACAGCGTTCCCCGCTATACTACACGTAATATACTTGCGCATGCATTTTCTGCCCTGTAGTAAATGCATACGACAAAGTTATGATATTTTGCTAAATGCATCGCTTGCGGCTATTTTTGACTAACTTGAAGAAAATTACCCAAATACAAGCAAGAAGCCGTAATTTGCATCTCCATTAAACGATTTCGTAGATACTTCAAGGATTAAGTGTACCTGATTACATTTGAATGTACCTTTAGGCTACGTAAATCACCGTTACGAGAGAAATGCAGGAATACTTACATTTAGGGTTCTATAGAGATGTGCCGTAGCATGTTCTTTGCTTATTGTGTCCAGACTGTGATGGCACTGTAAAGGTATACGGCCAGGCCGTAGGTTTGCTACCCTCGTTTTGGAATTAAAAATAGTGGATGAAAATTCTAACCTACACATGTGAACAAACTTCATTTGTGCGCCCTGTATGAGGAGCTTATCGCGCTCCGGGGACCTGTGCCTGTGAGTGGATTACGAATATCAAAGCTGCTCTTCGGAGAACAAAGGTTTTCCTCCCCTAGCTTAGGATCGCTCATAGTGTATGACACTTCCTTGTGGACGAACGCTTATGTTTCAAATTGAACTATCTATACATTTACTTAGGAGGAATTTTCTCAGCAAATGAAAATGTGATAGAGACTTTACGATTTAGTCAAAGGCTAATACACATTTTGCAAAGGTACAGACGATTGACAAAGTTCTGATATAGTGACAACAGAACATGTCCGCATACGGGGTAACAGCCGGGGCACAGAGAGCCCCCTCCCCCGCCCCGAGTTTGAAAAAAAAACAAATTTGTCGGGAAAAGTTTTGAAAAAAGTAGGCAATTTTTAGGCAAAAACTCCTCGGGACTTTTAAAAGAAAAGGAGAAACAACACCCCTTGTGTCTAAGCACATGACGCGGGCAAATATGTTAACATACCAAGAACAGCAATGAAGAGTACTTCATTAAGTCATACTATGGTAATGGTCAATATTAAATGCAATCAGAAGCTCTTTCATTTGAATACCATTGGTGACTCGTGGTCTTCACACTTGTTGGGAATACATGTGAGTTTTACCGCCTTCAATCTTTGAAAAAACTGTTAATAAATCCCCAGCTATTAACTAAGATAAGAAGATAAAGTTATAATTAAACCGACCCCAGTAAAATTTTTGTTGGCCTCACCAAAGAATAAAATTAGTTTAGAGGTAGCCAAGCAGTGGTTCGGCTGGGGGTCATGTTTCCCCTCCCTCCCAATCGGGAAAGGTTTGTTACCCGTAGAGGCTTTTTTCTAGTTTAGTCGAGTTCGATAAAATATGGAATACCCGATGACGACCAGCTGCACTAACAATTGACTGTAATTTGCTTCTGATATGGATGTAGCTCTTTTTTTTTTTTGTATTTACCTCGACCCAAAATTTCGGTTTTGCTATCCTTCCGTTAGCATGTCCCTGTTTTAGATTTTCCATTTGCTGCCCTCTCCCTCGTCGGAAACTCGCCCCGCCCATCATTTTCGATTTAACATATCCCGGCACCACCACAAAGCAGGTTGGGTAGGCCAATAAGGTACATCAAAATTGGTAGTAGGCCAATTTACTGTATATATGGGTTGCACCATATTTCACAACTATAAATCCTTCCTTTTTCAAACAGTAAAACAATGTTGATGTTATTGTACTGCGTTATGAAAAAACGTTTTTTTTCCCGGTAAATTTCGCACACACACTCATCAGGTTGCATCTTCGCTTACACTCTAAACAAACGTTGGTTAAGAAGGGTTGGGTAAAATTCAAAGTACCCAACCTGGGCAGTTTGGTAACCAACAAAGTGACAAAACAGATTAACCAAGTGGGTTGGTTAACCTTCAGGTTGGGTAAAGTCCATCTCTCTTGCAATATTACCCAGGTTGGTTAAAGTGAACTGATTTGCTCGCCATACGTACGTACACAATTTATGAAAAGGTACAATGCCGTACTGCAGTATACGGATAGTACGTACGTTCCTACGCACACTTGTACAATGTTGGGCAAAAGAACCGAAAAACCTATTGACCAGCTATTGGTGAAATGGTTTAAGTGAATTTCTTTACCCAACACTGGTTAAACATACCGCCAATTAATGCTTTCAATAACACCTATTTCTAAATTTTTACGTTCACAATTAACATTTTGCATAACGTATACTTACACTGTGGGAATTTTTGCTACAACAATTTGAGAAAAATGCATGTTTAAAATGCTGTGAAAAGTTTATATACCTATCCTTTGAATGGGGCATTCCGAATTTTTCAAAGCAAATTTGTGTTTATCCTTTATTGGAGGTCTAATTGATATAAATTGAAGCTGAAAATGGTGAATTCTTACGGAAAATTATGTTTCTCAGTTGTACAATACAACATAAAAAAGGAGAAATTGAAATATCGTGAAGAAAATTGTATTATATATGAATTCCAAATTAAAATCCTGCTACTTTTAAAAGTGGCTAGCATTAGCAATGCTGGTAGCTTTTAAACTTGTAGAAGGTAACTTTTTTGAGATGTTCTAACCCCGTTGGGTAACTTGTTTTACCCAACCGTTGGTTCCGTATGCCTCCTAACCGGAATTGGGTAATAAATTACCCAACTTTTTTGATTAAATGTTTTACCTAAAAGTTGGGCAAAAGTTTTGCCCAATTGGTTTGGCAAAATGTTTGCTTAATTAGCCGGGCAAATGGTTGGACATTTTTTTTTTGCCCAACTAATGAGTAAAACCCTTAACCAACTAAGTTGGGCAATATTTTACCAAATTCCGGTTAGGAGGCATACGGAACCAACGGCTGGGTAAATTTTTGCCCAGGTTGGGCAATATTTTTTAGAGTGTATTAAGCAAACATGGACACACACTAACATTCCCACTTTAATTTCGCTGAAAACTTAATGCCTTTGCTCAATTTTCCTTTAGAGACGTCCAACACCAAGAATATTTGCTAAAGCTGGTAAATGTAAACAATAGTCACCTTCATTAATTTGTACGTTTAGCTGTTTAGCGGTTTAGCAAAACCAGCAAAATTTGATTACTTCTGCGAGCAGACCCCTAAGGTATGGTTGTATAATGTGAAGGACAACACCAATTGTTCAGTTGAAAAGAGGCGCCAGTACATGGACAACGTAAACGAGTCTTATTTAAGGATTCCGAAGGGCATCTTTGAATTATTAGTCTGTAAATAAAACATTCGCTAAGGCACGACTCTCACACATCTTGGGGAATTTTAGGAGGAATATCTCCCCCACCCTCTTGCCTACCTTCAGACTAACCCAGGTATCGTGTTTACAATCCCATCAAAAGTGATAAACCATTACCTCAGCAAATGGTAGGTTAAGATCTTAATTTTTCTAGGAGTGATAGTTTCGTGAGAAATGGTTGAAAGATATGAATTTTGAATATTACCTTGAGGAAAATGCTCGTTTGCTGGCACATTATTGGAATTCGGAATTATCTTGCTTTATAACTTCGACAAGCTAAACTTTCACCATTGTCAAGGATATCATTTTTCGCATCGTGGTGGAATCCTATATTGATTTAATTACCTCTGCATATCGTGTATATATTTATCTTTGGAGTGGAAACTTCATCGTACTTCTGATGCAACAAACCTGCTGAACCGGACCTGAGTTTCGTGCTGGGCAAGAAGAAATCGTTGAGTATTTATAATTTCGTTAGAATTTAGTTACCCGTCAAATTATCGCAACGGGGATTGTGGGTGTAGTAAAATAGTCAAATACCAAATAAAAATGTTGACACACAAGTGCAGTAGCTCAACAGTCGTTTATAAGACCAACTCTCACTTTCTGCAAAGTGGCATTTTAGAATACAAGGAACTTGGCAACATAGTAATTTTAAAGCAACTGAGACAAAGCAATCTTAAAGAAGTGCACTGCAGAATTGACCAAAGCCAAACACACTCTGACCATCCTCTAATTTTTAGGCGAGAAGCAGAACCAGTCCAGGGCTTTGTTCCTCTCCTTTTTATTTCCTAATCAATTAAAGATGAGATGAGAGCCAAGAGCTCTCATAGGACCATTACACACTTAAAGCCTGTCCAAACAAGATAATCAGTGTCCTTGTTTGTCTGGACCGCTTGTCACCCCATATTTACATTTCACAGCACGTACTGTATAGAGAACTGTCCAAACAAGATGATCATTATACAAACGTATCTTATGAAAAGTATCCTCCTTTAGTGAATTTTCTTGCTCATTCTGTGTTTTGCTTACCAATGCCAGGACGTCTGCATTTAATTAATCTGGGCATGGCGGTAAGTTCAGTAACACAACTTATTCAGTTACTTCTAACTGGTAACAAAAAAGTTTTATCCGGTGTTATCCGGTGTTGTATTTAAAGTTCTAACTATGATTGCTAATCTGGAACACTTTGCTTATTACTTCTCATACAAATGCCCACCTGAACGTAACCCAGTTATAACATGCAACTACTGAAATACCTTATGCTACTCGCTATGACGTTAAGCTTTGATTACATAGTTTCCTGGGAAAATCCCCGTCCCCGGGACAAACGCTCACGGAAAAATCGCAGCTCCCTAAAATGTCCTTCAAGCAAGCCCCTTATGACAACTTTTGTGAGGGAATTGACCAAACGAAAAGTAAGCTACAATCTTGGGTAGAAGTATATGACACTCCATACTCCTCGGCTGCCCTGTGCAACGTTACCATTTCGGGCGGAACATTTTTTTTTGCGTCCTGGTTGGTATAATAGAGTGTGTAGTTCTAGAAAGGGACTAATCGCCCAAACAGGATTCTTGCTGTTGCTCTCGAGGTCAAAATCTATCATAAAAAGCCATATTTTTAAGTTTCCTTTAATATAAACTTCAAATTGTGTTCAATACATTCTGTAAATATTTGGATTTTGTTGGATAAGAATATACTTCGACCCAAAATTTTGGTTATACCATCCTTCGTTAACATTCCCCTGATGTTGGGGTTAGCATGAGTCGCCCTCTACCTCGTCGGGAGTTCGTCCGACCCTATACTCTCCATTTCAGCATATCTTGTGAAGTACAGAATGTCTACCCTCCCCTGACAGTACCCTTATATAGAATGCCCCCCCCCCCCCCCAGTCAACCAAAATCGCAGGATAATGGACCCCTGCAGTTTTAAATGTCTCCTTGCCAAACATAGAAAAAAAAACGTGACAGCAGGCCTCATCGGTATTATCGAAGCTCTGAAAGGCCATCTGAAAAATTGAAAAGTGATAGCAAAGTCTAGGGCACAGCATAAGTTTACCGGCGTAGGGATGGAATACGTTTTGCCACATAGAAAATAAGGTCATTCTTCTCTCGGGTCTGAAAGAAGTTTTCTTCTAGCCTGGGTGTTCATTACTTCTTCCCTGCTCCTCCCCTGTCTCTTGTGATATTTGGTTCTAGAATCTTCCTGAACACTACAAAATTATGACATAAATGACAAATATGAATAGTCACTACACTTGATAAATATGTACTAGAAACGTCCCCGCATCACTTAAATACATACTCCTCTTTTGGTAGAAAAGAGTTCCGTAACACTGCATAAATTGCATAAAAATGGTATTTTCTACACGTAACAGCCATAAGCGTCAGGGATCACTATCAGTGAAAGGGAGCAAACTTCATGCGACTAAATACTTTTGCCAGAGATTTAGTATTATAAAAGTGAGGCACTGTTAATCCTTCGTTGAACAAAACCAGTCAATTACTGACGATGATTTACTCAGCTGGTTTATCTTAGAATCGTCCCTTAGACTTCCGTTCATACGGTCGAAGATGACTTTGCTAGCAGGGTTAATTTAGTAGAATCAATCAGAGCCTACCTCTTGCATTTAGACGAGCAAGGTGAACAACCAAAGTTCTCGCTGTTAGCTTAGACTGAGGTTTGTCCTGAAATACTTCTCGGATCAAAATGTCTCGTAAATTTGGGGGACACGAAAAAGCCACAAGGGAGCGGGGGATCGAGAAAGACAGACTGTAGGCGAACTATGCTCTGAAGTATGGGTAAATGTTTTTAAATCAATTTGGCGAGTAATGGTAGACCGGGATAGTACTAGATAAGAATTGGACTAACGGTTTTTGTATGTCAGAGTTTCAGAATGCGGGGTATATCTTGCCTTTTTGAAGGCATTTTCAATTGAACTGCAAAAGTATGCTCTAAGTGGTAGGTGGTTATACAGTGCGTTAATACGAATTGCAAAGTCTGTTTCAGAGAAACAGATGCGCTTGGATTTACAGAATATTTTTGGCACACACACACATATATATATATATATAGATATATATATATATATATATATATATATATATATATATATATATATATATATATATATATAATTTGGGATGAAGGGGAAATATTGTATGAAAAATCGTGCCTAAAAGGGGAAATCGTCTAAAAGGGGGAAAATCAGGTCGACTTTGCGAAATCACACGCTTTTTATATAAGAAATACGTAAATGGATGGTAACGTCCGTTTCATCACATGATTTTCATGCAATTACTTCTGTGTTGACCAAGTTACGTGCCCGTATCTAATAACACCTACGGATGGTGGGCCTTTGAAAAAGCGTTGTTGTATATCTGGTTTCCAAAAGGGGAATATTTTTAATGTATTTTATTGTTTTTTTTTTCGCCTTAACTAACCGCGGTATATCGATTTCCCCGTTTAGTAGGAATTAGCGTTATATATATATATATATATATATATATATATATATATAGATATATATATATATATAGATATATATATATATATATATATATATGTATATATATATATATATATATATATATATATATGATATATATATTTATATATATATATATATATATATATATATATATATATATAACACTAAATGAAACATTTGGGAGACATTGGGATAAAATCCTTCCTTAGGGAGATAATCGGTTATATTCATAAAATTTAATATATTTCCATATCTAAGCATACAAATATTTATACAAAAATACCAATAATTCTTAATGAATGCCTTTAACTTATGGTACGTTTGTTTTAACTGTATCTTTTACACACAAGGTTTAATTAAATAATCAATATATTATAAAGTATTTCGAAATACTTATTATTCTCCCAATAATACAGATAAATTACATGCAACACATGACACACCTGTATTTCTATGGTAAATAATAGCACCTATGATGTATTTATGCAGCTTACACGGTAGCATAATAAAGAGGGCGCGAATACGCTACCATAGAAAAAAAAATCTTTTAGAAAGAATGTAGAGAAGGGGTTTAAATAATGGTGCAAAGAATTAGGGAGACATGAATTTGTCTCCATAGTGAAAATGTCTCCTTAATATACCAATTATAACTGCATTTTGTCTCCCTAATAGGTTATAAATAGAAATATATATATAATATATATATATATATATATATATATATATATATATATATATATATTTATATATATATATATTTGGAGTATGCTCTGACCACTGAGCTATTGAGAGCTATGTGGAATAACGCGGTCAACATATCTCTCACCTGAAAATCGTTGAATGAAAAGTGACTTCGTCGTACTTACAAATCACGCCAAAAGTTGAATTGTAGAACAGGGTAAACTCTAACAGAAAACCTTTCCCATCGTGCTCGTTTTTGTTCCATACAGGTGGAGCTTAAAGTCGCACGCTTGCGTGGGGAAGCTCGCTACTATGCGGCGATACCTTTGCTTATTGCAAAGAAAGTTTTCTACCATCATTGAATTTGCAATTATCGTCAGTCACAATACGGCATTGGCATTTCATATTGCACAAGAAGAAACTTAGCAATTTTTTCTCTAGAAATGTCCAGAATGGCCACAAAACCATTTAATTTGTAGTCCATTCTAGTAGAGGATCCCTAGAGACTTCTCTTTTGGCTTCACTTTTTTAGTGTTCGCGTCACAAACTTCTTCAGCCACCCCTTGCAAAATCGAAGCCTCAGTTGAAAGCCGTTCGGGCTGGATGGCAATTTTTTTCTACAGGCGCCTGTAGCCAACCCCGTGCATAAACAGCCCAAAATAACAGCATTTCATTATATAAGTAATATTTCCTTGACCCTTAAACAGTATATGAAATCTTGATTGAAGGACTCATAACAAGCTGAAAATGTACATATGTAACACTTATTTGCATCTTGTTAGTGACCTGCTCCCGAAATATCCAAAGGTAAGCCCTCCCCCCACATTCCTTCCTCAACCAGCACTTACGTTTTAAGCTAATCTCCCTATAGACGCTTTAGCAAATTCGATGTCCCCTTTAACAACTCACTCAGTGACAACCATTTCATGAAGACAATAATGCGATCAAAATTTTGCCCCCCCTTACCCCCCTCGCTCAAACATATCCGCTTACGTCAATGTACTTATTCAAATAGACAGTACAGTCAAAGTTGATACTTGAAATGATTGTGATGGTAAGCCCTTACAAAAAAAAAGTGTGGCATGCCACAGGTGAACACACATAATCACGTGTGGCAGAGCATATGAAAATGCATAAGGAAAAAAGTGAGGTTATGCGTGGTGACACATGTGGTATTGGAACCAATCTGACACACAGGACCACGCTTTTCCCTGCAAGATTGTCACACCTTGAAATCTGGGTCAAAGTGGGGAAAGTTTGAAGTTGACACATGTGGCAAACCAGGGCAAAGTGTGGCAAACAAGGCCAGTGAACGAAATCAAACTATTGAATTTACTTTACTCAGCACCACACTTCTCCACACATCTGCACACTTTGCCTACTTTACCCCAGTTTGCCCCCTGTTACATGTGTCAAAGCGTGATTTTCGGTTTTCCACACATTGCCTCATGTCCAAACTGTGAAAATACTGGTCAATGCATGGCACTTTGGAAAAGTGTGTCAACTGTTTATTAGTGACACACATTGTCACGCAATAGTTCACAGATATTTCAGCCCTCTCCACACCCCACCATAGCGTTGCACAGTTCGACGCAGTATTTCACCTGTAGTATTGGAACTTTTGCCACACAATTTTTTGTAAGGGACTTGGCTGATAAAAAAAAAACAAGTTGTTTAAATAACATGTATGTCTAAACACCGAATACTGAAGAGACTTTTGTGCAGGTTTAATTAAAATTTTACAAAACCGTCGCTTGAAATAAAAGTAGGCCTATCAGTTACGAATACTATCGTACTGGCACCAACCCGTTGATAAAAGTCGACAGAAGGTTTACATTCCGAATAATCAGTGATCTGTAGAGACAAAGCGCAAGATACCATCAACGCTTTCAAAATTGCTATTGAAAGATTTGAAATTGACTCGTTTTGTGCCTAAAAAAAACCATTATCCTATATACGTCACTACTGCAAGCCAAATAATGGAGATATTGCTATTTTGTTCTATTGTTGGCCGTAAACTACCCCCCCCCCCACACACACAATCCTTTGCTGTTAATGTATCGTATAGTCTTATTTTCCAGAGTCCGTTACGAAAGAAAGCCTTAGTTTGTCAATGACTTCATTTGCTCATACTGTGAAAGGTTAAGGGGCAGAAATGTTATATTATTTACCTGTGTTAATATTAGGTAAGCTTCACCCTTTTTTGTGACAGTACAAATTCTTGATGTGTTGTCTATTACCCTTCAAAGCTATTCCGTGCATTGCAAGGCATATGGTGATTTTGAAATATGTGTAACATACTCACAGTGTCCTTCACTTCATGAGAATGTTGAATACTTTGAACATAGTATTGCCACCTTGAAAAAGTCGTTTTGTTACTTTTGCTTCCTTTGCAGTGTTTTTCAAATTTTTTGATTGCATTACCCCATTGATTTACCTATTCTCTTTAAAACTGTGCTCCTTGAGAACCGATGTTGATTGAAAAATACGACAGCAGTAGGAGAAGGCAGCAGCATTTCTAATTTTAACCATTTGAGCTTGTTATACCAGTCCTTGCTACAGGCCCGGATCCAGGGGGGGCTTGGGGGTCCGCCCCCCTCGCCACGAAAAAAAAAAACGAAAGGAAAAAAAAGAAGAAAAAGAAAAAAGAAAAGGAGAAAGAAAAATTAAGAGCAAAAAATGAATAAAAGCATCTTAGAACGTATTAAAAGTATATATTTCTGTAGGGGTTGGGTGGGGTCATAGCTGCATTATCTCCTTATAGACCTTTCAAAGTTTCAACCTCCTCTTCTTATGTGAACTGAAAACTTAGTATCGAACCCACCTTCTAATTGATAGACACACATAAAGGGAATTGACACCGTTTGTCATAGCAATGTTTTTAAATGTAAATTCAAATTTTTGCGCGCAATTGTTTCATCTGACGTCCTTTACCCGAATACCGTATAACGAAAATAAAACACTCATTATGGCAAAAATCGTTTCAAGTTACCTACACGGGCTCATAATGTTGGCGTGTAAGTTTTAAGATACTTATCAAATCCATGCAACATGAAAAGGTATAAAATCTGCTCTTAAAATGCAATATTGCGAGAACTTCCGGGGGCTTTGCCCCCTGGACCCCGCCAAGGGCCCTAACGCGGGCCCCTGGACCCCACGCGTAGGAACTCGCGCTTCGGGCTCGTGGTGCACCTTCGGTGCACATGAAATTTTACATCTTGGCCTCCCTCAAAATTTCTGGATCCGCGCCTGTCTTGCAAAGCGGTTCCCTTTTTCTTAGTTTTTGTTTTTGGAAGGGATGCTAGCATTAGCTGCATCGGTCCAGATTCCTTTGACCAAAACCTCATATTATCCCATAAAAGTTTATTCTTACCGCATTTGCAAGGACATTCACGCGTCCTTAGAAGGTTTCTGATGCTGGGATGTTTCCCTCACACATAAACAAAATAATTACAGTCTTGGAGTGGGGTTCAAAATATTTAAGTTTTTTCTCTTTCTTTCCTGTTTGCAACTATATTCCATTAAAATAATCAATACTTGCAGCTGGTTGGTTGGTCTTCTGTCAGTTCTTCTGCAACAATTTACATATTATATTAATAAAACAGTTTGCGAAATTTCTTGATATTTCTGACTTTGGAAATGGTTGTTTTCTTAAGCCAAGGACTGAGAAAAAAATAAATGGACACAGGCATACACACATGCACGCAATCTCACACAGGGACACACTTACATACATTCATGCAAGCACATACAAGCTATTTAATGTTTTGTTTTCTACTAATGAATTCAGGTCAATGGACAATTTAGTTGTCTCTCGGGCCTTCTAGTCTAGGTTGCTCGACCTTCACCTCACATCATACTTCTGAAAAACATCAAATAAATGTGATGTCCAGCACCTGGATGGGAGCCTGAAAATAACGAATACTGAGGTCCTCTAGTACAGTATCTTGTATTTACACAACAAATGTTCTATACAATATTAAAAGATAAATCAGAAGAATCCATCTACTTGAGCGCTCAATCTTTTTTAACTCGACTTAACAGGTAAATGGCTTTAAATAACATTTTTACATGATATACATTTGAATGCAATTTAGCACTTACCATAATGATGGTTAATGAAAAGATGTTAGACATTCACTAAAATAAGCAAGCCTTACAACGACTAACAAAAACTCTAAATCTTTTGTCTTAAAACAAAAAGTTTTCTTACCATAAACATGACATAAAAACATGTACAGTTCAGAAGTTGGCTCCTGTTCCTCAGGCCGTTGTGCAGCGTCCTCCAGATATCTCCTACTACTGAGATGCCCCTACAATCACTGGTTTTATCATTAATCTCTCTCTCTCTCTGTTGAGCCTAATAGTAACGGACTGGGTGCTAATTCAGATCCTGCAAATTTGCTCCAAAACTTTCTAAGATTTTATCCTTTTTAGCCAAGCAGCTCGAACTTACTTTTGGCAAATTTACAGACAAACAGTCAATATAAAAATGTCCCAGCAAAGAAAACACAACTATAACTTTAAATTAATAGCATTTTCTTTGATGGAGCAGGACATTTCCTAACAACTAAGATTAACTCACAACTGCTTCACTTGCAGTGCACCGGCTGAACTAACCTGTAAGGAGGTGAGATTTCTTGAACTTTGTCCAACTTATTTTCTTTAAAAGGCAATTCTCGTCATCCCAGAAAGTTCAAATCCTCCCAACTAAGCAACTTGTAGCTCCTCTCATTACTGTAAAAATCTCCTCCTCGTGCAGACTAAACCTGTTTCATTGCTTCAGGCCATGTCCTGGTGAGCATACAAGGTTATATCGTGTAATCCAAACACACTCTCTGCATTTTGTGGAATGTGAGGTACTCTGCATCATTTGAATTTTCAAACTTTGATGCCAATCAAAGAGCAGGAACCAACTGAGAATTTTGATACCCCCACATCAAAAATGTACTGTGGGGTGATGACTGCTTGTCTTTAAGTATTGGATTGACAGCATGACTCAGTTCCATTTTTCCCACAGTCTTCAATTCGATGAAAGTCTTCACCGATTGATTAGCATTTTTCTCGGGTTTTTGGAGTATCTTGTCAGTTTAGCTAGTTTCACTGTCGACATATCTTCTGTTCTGTCGACTAGTAAATCAGAATTTTAAAACAGACATTGTGCAAAATATCCGAGGTTGCGTCGTGTTTTGTGCGTGTAGTATGATGTCTAGTAATATAAAGCATAAAATCATTTCTCTAATACTTTTCACATAGCAGCTCGATTTTCTCTTTCTTGAATTGTAAATACTTCCCCCTCCTGAATCCACGACTATTCATCTTTCAGTTTCCCAAACATCCTCTTCCAAGGCTCCTAATTTTAGTTCAAGGAAACCATTTTGTTCAAACACAAGGATAACCCGTCCCCTCTAGAGTTCGCCAAGTTAGCCATAGCCCTCTTAAAACCCCCTTTGTTTAAAGGGTTCTCTCAAGCATTTGAATCACCGTCAGTTCATTAGCCACATTCATTTATTTACGTGTATTAATTGTTTAATTGTTCTTTGAAATGTGTATTTTGCATTCCAGACCTTGTACAATTCAGACAGTTCTGAAGCTGTTCTTGTACAACAAACTGTCATGATAACTTCTCTATAGTTTCTCTTTTGTACTGCGTGGATCTCTGACAAAGACATGATGTTACATTAGTCAAATTCTTCATGAACAGAAGTAAATGACAGCTAGGCTAAGTAGTACATTGACGTAGGTAATTAATTCAAAACAGTATAACCACTTATTCAGTAACGTGACTTTTTCGACCTAAAGAGGAGGAATCTTCAGCCGATAACTAAGACGATTATAGTTACCTTAATGTCCTCCTTACCACGAGTTGAGATGCATTACAAATTTGTTAATATAAGTTACGTTTTCGAAGAGAAGATTTTATTTTGACATAATTAAGTGTAAGTATTAAACGTTTCGTTGTATTCAAATTGTTTTTACCCTGCAGTTCAAGACCTTTACATTGCATTTTTAGAAGATATTGAACATGAGTGTTTGGTTGTTTGTGTTATGGCGCTGTGCGATTCAGGATGTTTTCCGTTTCAGGGAGACGTTGGTTATGTTTGGTTCAGTCTTGAAGCCGAGGTACTTAGGCAAGGACCCGATAACGTAACTATGAAATGTGGAACCTTACACCGTTTTATAGAATATATTGTATGTTATCCTAAACAGCAAGTGAAAAGATATACCCCATGTCAGTAACTGTAAATAAGGATTTTTCACTAAAAACGTGTAAAATGCACCCGCCCGGTTATTGTTCGTTTGAAGTGAGTTCTGTAACATCACTATGCAGATGTTCAACAGACGGAAACAGAAACCATTTAGACAGAAGACAGTACCCCTATCCATTTAAAACATGCCCGAGGACTACTTGAATAACCTGGGAACCTCTTTGCATGCCAACTTCATTACTTTTTTGTTATGGAAGGAAACTAAAACTTGTTAGGAAAATGTGAGTTCTACAGACATTACTTTTCCAAATTGGTACCATATGTGACGTAATAATCCCTCCCCCAGAAAACTTTATTTTCCCACTGCCGTATCTATTACGTGATCCCAGATGTGAGCGATGTAGAAAAGCTCGGATTATCCTAATCCCCTTTCCATCCTAACTGACTGTGCAATCCTACCAGACTATCATATTTAACACAATCAACCTGGTATGCTCTAACCTGTCAACGCAATTAAATGCAAAAAAAAATGTGAGTTTTAGCAGAAATGAGTAAATTTGTTGTTTTTATTCAGTTTCTGTAAAACTCAAACTATTTAAAGCAGCATTCAAATGGAGAGACGAAAATAATTTTACTGATTGCCATCCGTCGACAAAAAATCTTTCGGGCTTGTTTTGAATTTCTTTCTGGGAGACACGAGTCTGTATAGACTCTACATTCGTTATATAATTTTTTATAGAAAAGTCTAAGAACTGGTGTCAGTACTTTTGAAACTAAAAGTACATGTCAGCAAAGTTCAACCTTAATATAACGATAGTGTGGCTAAGGAAAATAATGTGAATGCTTATTTGAGAGTATTCTAGACAAGAGTATCCAACGATTTTGAAAATTTGTGCAAAATTCACTTTCTGGTTTATGGATTTCTTTCAAGATCGTTACAGCTTCTCTTCACGACACACTCACATATAGCGTGTAAAGACATCTATACATGTAGTGTGTAAAAGGTAGTGGCAAGTCAGGCATACCTTTGTGTTGTTTCTTTCAGAAATACACTCTTTTGGGTTTTAAGAGTCTACAAAACTGTTTATCATATCATCTATCACAGCTAGCAGATAACTTTAAGACATAGTTTGGCACTATTCCTTAATATTACATAACTAGTAATTGTGTCAAAAGTATCAAAGAGTTTTTGGCACACTTTCTCAGGGACTCCTTGTACAGTATTTGGAGTCAAAACTCGAATTCACGTTTACTTGAAGTTTTCAGAGATCAAAATTAAAGGCGGTACCGACGTGTTGGTATAAACTTCAATTTATTGTTTACACCTATTGCGTAATGACTAGAAAAGCTTTCTGGAATGATACACCAAAAGCAAAACAAAAAATGTAGGCAGATGCGAGGCTACAATTGCCTTTCACAGGTGGAACGAAAAAATAAGCTTTTCACTTAGCCCATAGCTAGGAAAGAACTATCAATTGGGACCTGAATGGAGTTAGCCGCTGGAAACAGCTACACAAACTAGTACGAAATGTATTAAAAAGAGTCGTTGGCTTCAAGTATGGTACAGGTTGAGTATACATGTACCCATCAGAATCACAGACAACACCGATATGCACAAACCTACAGTCGTTTGTCAAGTCACCTTTTTGTGACCACATAGGTGGTCCTTTCTGGGAAACAAAAAGGTATCGACAAAAAGTAAAACCAAACAATGAAATGTACTTTTATTTAAGGTTGTTACTATTTATTTTCTTGCATGAGAGCAAAATACGGGAATGATTTCGACCTGCACGAGCGAAACATGGTTTATATTGCACCATGGAGCGGTTTGCTATACACGATAGGTTCTACCACTTGATAGTGGATAGGCATAGCATGCATCTACAGTAATGTCTTTGTAGCCAATCAACATGTCATCCGACAAGACGTTTCAACATGTAAGGCAAACGAAGTAGCCCAAGAGGTGAAAGGTATTGTGCAGGAGATGGCAAAATGAGTTAGCAATCCATTTATTCATAACAGTGTGCAAGATTTTATCTTACTTGTAAGACGGAATAGGCTAAGGGGAATTAAAAACTGCACGACTAAAAGTGAACGCTATAAAATCAGACCGGTTAAGATATCTCTTACAAAAACTTTTAGCAATTTGGGCAATGAATTTTGGGGGGATTCAAGAATGAAAGTTAGGATTGTGTTTGAAAGTTCCTGATCACATCTAGAAAATTTTTCTGACGTTACATTATCCAAAAAAAAAAAAACGACAGCATCGGTAAACAAACTCCCCAAACGTGACCAACTGCACCAAATAAGTTTGTGACACGTTTTCTAGTAGTAGTCACAGGCTGTCTGTAACAAAACATTGTGACTGCAAGAGCTTAATTTTTAAGCAATGTTGTTACAAATATTTGCGAAACGCTTCGGTCGCACGTCATCCTTCCGGCAACCCGTTGCCTTTGTCGGGACTCCGGATTGTTGGTCCCTTCGTCGGGGAGCTTGACCCCTCCGTCGGACAAAGAACAGCCGTTTGCGCGTCGGAGTAAAGGCCCCTTCCGGGCTCAGCAGCTTACTATTCCACTTTGCATTTTTCTCCTTTTTACTTTTACTTGCACTAATATTGTATTGAGGAGACCAGTGTGCTGGCCGTTCCTGGACTACGCCAAGTGACCCAATGCAGCAGACCTTTAGGACCGTTCCCACACGAGTAGGAGACAACCATTTCTTCTTTTCTTCACTCCTTCCATTCTTCCTTGATCATGATACGCGACCGGTGAAGTGCTGCCCGATCTCAGTGTACATTCATACATATCAAGCTAGTTGTAAAACAATGAAACACGGCTAACGGTCAAGTAAACAAACAACACATTGCCAACTGTATCCTGCTTCAAATATTTAAAGGTAAATGAGAAGACCATGACATGGAAATATAAGAACAATGGATACTTTGATGCTGGACACGCGTTTAAGATAGGATTAAAACGTTTATCAAGTAACAGACACTAACTCTCCCTTCACTTTGTGGGAATTTTCCTGCTTAAAAGTTGTAAAACCAGGAAAGTAATATCACAACTGGAAAAAGGGCCGTGGTCGTCTCGACTTGAACCAATTGGTTGGAAACTGGGACGTTAAACCTCATCTAACTAACTAACCTCCCTAGTAAAACTATGGCTTTCTATTGAAAATAACTGCATGAACTTGGTGATGAATTAATGATCAGCATACAATTCAGCTGCTGACACCTTCGGCCGGGAAGAAATACATCTCTGTTAGATCAATAACCGTACAGGTGTGCAAAATTTAATAAAATATTAAAATTTTAAGACGATTGCAATGTCTTGGTTCTTTCAAATTTGAAAACATAAAAGATTTTATCCTGCCCCTTGACGATCCATTTGTAGTTTGGCTGTAGTAAAGTCCTGACATGTATTAAAAGAGAAGATACCCCTTTGCCCCAAAATACCTGTTTTCAGATTATTCAACTTTCTCTCACACTTGAGAATAAGAGCAAGTGTGCTGAAGCATTACGTCCATCCCCTTGTGTCAGACTCATTCACCTTTGTTCAGTGATTTGACAAGACCGTTTAACCGCCCTATCTCTTATTCTTATCGGTTACGATTCGTTGTCAACACTACCACTTATTTTACTGACGTACTCTTGTACGAACGCCTCTACGCATTCAGAATGTTCTGTGATAGCCGGCCTGGAGAGGGTGTAAAGAGAGGGGCTGTCCACCTATCATTATACCCTCATATCCTCAGAACCAGGAAAACCAAATAAAAGGGTATTTTTTTCCTGAATTTGACCCAACCACAGACAGGTTTTTATGTAAGACCCCGTCCTTACGAATGACTAACCCGACTTCGAAAGACTGAATCGGCCAGACTAAATAACGGATGTTAATGCCCGAAGTACTTGATGCACTGGGCATTGCACACACTTGCATTATAATACAAACATCTTTTTGTGTGACTTTGACCAAAATTGCAGTCATGTCCGTTTTCGTCTTTCATGGCGTGCCGTTTCTTAGGAGACCAAACCATTTAAAGACACATAGGCTATTGGAGAAAAGTCTGCGCCCTAAGCACTGACCACCAAAAAAAAAACACTCAGACGGAGAAAGCCAAATTTTGTACTGCTTATTCATGACGACATTAAGAGACAATTCTAAGCCAATGTTTTTTCTTAAATTAATTGGAACCTTATTTTTCTTATTATGACACCTGTCGTTCCCATAGCTTTCGGCTACAGGAACAATTGTTTTCCAGAGAATTTTAATTACCCTGATGCAATCCATTCCATTAAATGATGAAATGCCACCTTTAAAGGTAAAACCTGATAAACTAATGTTTTTTAGTATCTTCTGCAATTATTATTGTAATTTTGTATTGTGTCATATAGCTTCATAAGCTGAATCTCTGTGTGCTAATCTCAGCACAAAGAAATTACATTTACATGTCATATCTGTAGGGAGGTTATAATGAAAATTGTACTAATTCTCAATGTATAATAAATACCCTTTTTTATATTCCATCTTCCTCGTTCACTACTCAAAATAACCATCTAATAGTTCGATTTAGGACTAATAAAAGAGCATTGACTTTGGAAACATACAAAAACATACAAAAACTGAAGTTGAAATTAAATGTCGAGAAGATACGATTTCAAGCCCCTTCCCTTGAAACCGCACTTTAAATTAGAATAAAGTTACTTGAAGGTGACGATGACTGTAGCAAATGCAAAAACGTGGATAGTTCTCTTCCCAGTGTGAGATTTCCTGTGTTATACTTCAACAGCCCCATAAGTCGGCCCTGAAAAGAAACTTTTAAGATTGTAGGGGTATGAAAAGTGGATTTTTTTAAATGTTTTGGTCAATCCCTTTGACCAAGTCTCCACTGGATATTTGTTACAAATTGGGGCAGCTACATATTGTTCTTTGACTTGGAGTACCTTGTTATGTAATTACACACATGCCTAGCAACCATGGGTTTATACGTAAATAAAAGAAAGCTTTCAATAGGAAGGGTGAAGTTTCTCTCTGCAGTAACACGCAGTGAATACTTATTCCAACATAATAACAGGCTTAGAAAAGTACTCGGTCACTGAAAACATAAAATACATAAAAAGTAATGCGAGAATATAAAGAGTAAGGAAAAGAAAAGGAAAAATACATTTATTTATAATACATTAATACACAGTAATATACATTTTTATAATTGCAACACTTACATCAAAACCTAATCACATGTTAAAGTGGACTGCACAATTAGCAAGAGTTTGTTTCTTGCAATCTCTGCTTTGTGTTGGAGGTTCCGTGACGTCCCTCTCTTCTTGACTCTCATAAGGGTGTTGATATTTTTAACTGCAAAACAGCAAAACAAAACAGTTCTTGTCAGTGGCGTGTTACCATAACTTTAAACTATTGGCTTGCCAAGTTTACATCGGACATGTTTCCTAGTTTGTAAAAGATCAAACTGCAGCTAAGTACCTGTAGTATTCTCGAACCATTAAGGCCAGTCATGGCTATCAAATCTGTCTCTGCTGGGCTGCCGGGAACTGTTATATATCTCCCTTGCATAACTTTACTTACAAATCAACATTATTGACAACGCGTGGACTAGCCAGCTCTTGAATCACAGAGAAGGGGACATGTTGTTTGCTGCGTAGTACGTAGGAGATATATACACTACACATGGAGAAAAATCCTGGGCATAGGGAAATACCCTCCTACACACTCTCGCGCAGGCGCAATCACAATTTTGGACAAGTAGGAAGAGCTACCTAGGATCTCCAGCAGATGGTTAAAGATACGACAAAGTAATAGGGCGTACATCATTACTTTTGGTTATCAAATTGATAACTTTTGACTATTGCCATATAAAGCAAGCCATTGGTTTACTTAAAATGACTTTAAAAATGCTGTTTTGAGGAGCGTTTTACGCGTATCCCTCCTATATTGATGTCTTATTATTACATGTTAACTTTAGAGAAATTATTTAACTGCGCCCCATGCAACTTCCTGTCATACTATCATTTTGAACCACAAGCGGTAGTCTATCTCCCGGGGAAAACCCTGTCGATTTTGACTGGGGAGGATACCTCAAATTAACGACTGCCGA
The DNA here is from genome assembly GCA_029531755.1 of Holothuria leucospilota. Lineage (NCBI taxonomy): Eukaryota > Metazoa > Echinodermata > Holothuroidea > Aspidochirotida > Holothuriidae > Holothuria > Holothuria leucospilota. The sequence continues at coordinate 27,790 of JAIZAY010000248.1, forward strand.
AAATGCAGACTTAACAAAAGAAGAAACAGGAACGAAGAAGGGCGTTCTGAACTGTCTTTAAAATGATATTTTTGGGCAACTTTCGCACGCAATCATCTTAGATTGCAGCAAAATTTCCCAATGCCTGAAGACAGCTCAAGCGTTTCATTATAACTCCTTTACAAGCATCTGCCTCTTCCACCAAAAGTACCTGCACTTACTTCAATAGGTCAATTGATAGGCAATCGGTACAAATATAATTACAAAGTACAATAGTCAAGTTTTAATTTAGGGGGCGGCTTAGAGCAAATTTAATGCTATTGTCACATAGTGGAAAGATCCAAACCTCGCGAAAACATACCGCCTTCCTGTGACACGCGATGCAACCAGTGTTTGTCCTCTAGAGTAAAAAGCTCCTCTACTGGGGCTTAAGCAACTGAGATCCCCTATTTGGCCCACGGACTGCGGAAAGAATGTCCGTGAGGAAGCGCATAAAAATTCTAAAATTCTATTGAAAAAAACTGGAAAACTTTTAGTTCTTATTAAAGACAACAGACAATATTTCGGGTCTGAGTAAATTCGACCTAATTTAGAGCAAAATCAAGTAAGTTCTCAGGACGAATGACCGCCATCGTGGACTACGCACTTTAGCGTACCCATTACGGTCTCTTCATGAAATTGGAGAATTTCCCGGAAGGGGAAACAGACTTCTCCTTGGGGGGGGGGGGTAGGACATTAACCCTTTGCCCTCCATCTCTGCCCGTTCTGCCTTCTTGACTGTTTCGTAATTTTAACTTAAATCCTTCCCCATGATAAAACTCTGAAGCCAGATGAGACCAGCTTGTAAAAATAACTTATGCACCTTTTCTAAGTGTCACCTTTTCGAACGTGGACGGTAGAGTATTCATCGGAAAACAGAACCGTTTGTTCCCTGACAACTTTACTTTTACACTAACTTCAAGCCGTTTAAATCATCAAACTGACTGGATTTAGGCAAGACTAAGAACAGCAAAATATATGGTAAAGTTATTATTTTGTGGTCTTTTCAGCACTTATTCAATTTCCTTTGGAGATAGCTAAACGTTTCATTCTAGACCAATGGTCAGGATTTGGAAACATCCCTGGCTCCTAGGTGCTTTCCTCTTCGGTCCCTTTCTGGGAGTTGCCCCTTGAGCTGACTCATTGGTACTGCATTCGACTTTACAAAATAACATCCTAAGTTCGTAAAATAATGGGTTACTGTCTGCCAACTTTTTCATAGAGGAGGTCGTTAAGTAAAGTTAGTCAAGTCTGTAGTGCAGTCTGCAGTGGAGTGCAGATTGCCAGGAAATCGCATCCAATAACAGTTTAAATGCAAAGTGTTCTAAGCCCTTTCGAGCAACCTCAAAGCAAAACGCACATTCAGGTGTTTCTAGCTCACACTTTACTCTCAAGAAGAGAGTCCCGGATCTGTTTTGAAACTTTAAAATCTAAACAATATGGCACAATGTGATTTCAGTCACCCGTTTTGTAAGGGAGAAATGCTAGCCATGGCTGATTACATATAGGTGAACCAAAAAAGGTGTGAATAACTCTGTTTATGGGTGTCAATAGGCAGACAACAGCCGTGTAATGTATGAGCTGTGAAAGCGAAAGAAAAATAAAAGTGTTTAAGATTTACTTGAGGATGTAATTATTTAGCTCTCAGATTAAGTGAGCGGTTAGGTAAAGGCTACGGAGAGTGTAAGTGTTTGCGTGGCTGGGAGCATTTGCTTGTTGGTTTCTTTTCGTGCAAAATTGTATCAAGGTCCCATTATCGTAGAAAAAATATTTCTTTGCTGGTTAGTAGAAAAAATATTCCTGGGTTCACTGTTTACGGTTGAGAGGAAGGCGGGACTATCAGCAGAGTTGTAACGAGTTACTCAATTTTGCAATTGAGTCGAGTCATTAACTACTTTCAATGTGACTCGATCGAGTCAGTGACTCGAGTCATTGTGTTGTTTCTATGAGGAAAATTATGATACCTTTGCTCGAGTCATGCACTTTTGACAACTAGTCACTCGAGTCATGACTAGCTATGAGTAATGCTATTGATGTGTAACACTCCATCAGGGTTATCACGAGGGGCAGTTTTGTCTTATTACCACAGCCAATCTATTTCCTCGCTTCATTACAAGTTAACTTGCGTATACTTACGCCATACTTACCCAGGAGAGATGTACTCATCGTTCCTATGACATAACTTGCGAACCACAGACTTAGTAGGTATTCTCCAGAGCAGACGATTTGATTTGTTTTTGCATGTTTTGTATGTATTTATATTGATCATTTTGCACAGGCGAGATCCAGATTGAAATGCTTGTAACCAAAATCTGAGCACTGTTGTTTTAGTGTTGTAGTTCCTAGGGCCAACCCTTTAAAGGGGAAATCCCCTCATCTCAGACAGTCCCATTTCCCCCAACTAAGTTAGTTGTAACCCTTCCCATAAATGTCTGTAGCTTCGCTTTGTGCGGATACAAACATTGTTTATTGATAATGGTCATATCCTGGTGAGCATACAAGGCCCTAATTTGTAATTAAAACACTTTCTGTGCATGCTGTGCAATATGGATCAAAGTGCGATCACCAATTGAGTATTTTGCTTACCCCCCAGAAAAAGTCATTCTTGGGGTGACGAGTATCTATCTTTTATTTTTTTTTTTCGAAATCCGACCTTCATTGATTTCACCCAGGAGAATGAGATCACCTTTTACCTAATGACAATCCTCTCTGCACAGATGCCAGGGGCTCTGAAGGAAAGGGAGTGTGAAAGGCATTAAACCAAAGCAGGCGCAAGGGTGCTAATGTTACAAGAACGTTCACGCTAAGAAGAAGCGAATTGCGGGCACCAATGTTAAAACCACTGGTAGGTTAATCGGAAGTTTAGTCAGGCATTTTTCACGATCATTTGACTTATGTCGTCCATATTGAATTCTTTTCTGGTTGCTACAGTAACATGGTTGGTCCATGTTGATACATTTTACATCGTTGAGAAAATAAGTTAACACAAGACAAAAAGGTCTTCAAGGTTTTAATACATTGAAGTTCTCTAGGTTCCCAATGAGAACATCCGTTCATTAACACTAAAGAAAAATATCTTTGTGACTCATAGATTGTAAGGCATCTTTCCATGAAATGCATGTGGGCCTGCCTTAATACAATATTAAAAAAGACCCCCCTCTTTAAACAAACAATACTTACCACGGGTCAATAATTCCCTTTATGTTTTATCTGTATGGAGTTTTTATCACATATAAGAACTACCTGTTATACGTAAAAGGGGAAGCAGTGTTTGTGCAGGCGATAATAACAGTCTCTATATTAAACTTGTAGAAATCATTGACAGCTGGACTTTCCTTCTCCATAATTTGTGGATTATATTAGAAAAAGACCTAGGAGGAGAACTTACGGTGAGTCTACCATAGTTTCTATAGACCTTACAATAATGGACCTCTCCGTGAGGCATGTAGAGTTTAGTATTGTTTGTTTGTTTGTTTATTGTCATTCTCCATATCATCTCCGAGGAGGTTAAAGAGACTCAAAAATACATAAATTATACATAAACATAGATTACCTTAGGAAATCGGATATACAAACATAGAAATGAATCAAGATAATGAGAAAAGATAGATGAGAAAGAAGAAAGAAAAGAAGGAAGAGCAGAAAGGAAAGAATTTAACTTGTAAATGGCAACAACCTGCCCATTAGGCAGTGAAACACACCTTAAGTACGTTATTCATCAAAATTTACTTATGATTTTTGTACTAAAATAACTTAAATTAAGTAAAATTTTCTTATTACCTGTATTAAACAAATTTGACATTTTAAGGGTGTTATGGTTTCTATAATAGTATGGCCTTAAGAATTTAGACCTTTCTTTGGAAAATGAGGGGCATTCAAACAAGTAGTGGTATTCATCTCCTAATTTACTTTGATTACATAACGTGCATATTCGATCACAGAGATCTATACCATGGTATCTACCACTTACAGTGGGGATTTTACTATTACTGCAACGGAGCCTACAAAGATCTAACCTATATTTTAGAGGAAGAGTGGTAAGGTACTTTTCAAGCTTTAGGTCTTGCTTAAAAATCCTATAATTTTTGCACTGAGAATTATTGTTAACATCAGAAATCCAATCTTGAGTATAAATATCATTTAATCTTAACCCAATTGTTTTGTCGAGCCAGTTTGTTTCAATTGAGTTATAATTATAATTCCAAATAAAGGGCATACCAGTTTTTTCAAAAATACTTTTAATCCGACTCATCCAAGGCGATTTGTAAATATTATTGTCGTGCAAAATCCTTAGAAATTTATACATCATACCTGCCAATTTATTATCCTTACTGTTAATCAGTCTACCCCAGTATGCTACAATTCTTCCCTCAATAATTCTAGTAATGTTGTATCTCCCAAGCTCCCCATAAACCATACAATTTGGCGTAGATTTCTTTACTTTAAGAACCTGTTTACAGAAACTAAGATGAAAAGCCTCGACTTGCCTAAGATCTTCGAAACCCCAAACCTCACTACCATAAAGTAAAACTGGAATGACAAGCTGATCAAAGAGTTGGAGCAATAAATCAATGGGGAGCTTAAGGTAATATGACTTAGTAAGCAAACTGAAAAGAGCTTTCTTTGCCTGACTCACTTGTTTACATTTTGCCTTAGTAAACTTATTATTAAAATTAAACGTAATACCAAGATATACATAATCATCAACCACGTCGATGGTATCATCACCAAAATAGAATGAAGGTATACGTCTGACCTTGCCCCGAGAAAAGATAATATTTTTCGTTTTACTTGTATTGACAGTCATGTGCCATGTGTCGCAATAATCTTTCACACCATTTAAAGCCCTTTGTAAATCTGTCTCGTTCTCTGCTAAAACAACAGTGTCATCCGCATATAACAAGGTAAGTAATTTAAGGTAGACTTCAACATCATCATTGCTTAAATGAACTCTCATTGTGTCAGCCAAATGACTTAAACCATCGTAATAATTACTAATAAATTTACCGAAGTCATTTAAATAAATAGCAAAGAGGACTGGGGACAAGTTTTCCCCTTGTCTGACACCTACATTACAGTCAAAAAAGGATGATTTCTCTCCCATATTAACAACACATGATTTCGCATTTTTGTACATAGAGTAAATTACGTTCAATACATTACCATTTATATTGCTCGCAACCAGTTTAGTCCAGAGGGAGGTTCTATCAACCAGGTCAAACGCCTTTTTATAGTCAACAAAAGCACAATATATACGTTTACGTTTACTTAAATAATAGTCGATTATAGCATGGAGCATAAAAATGTGATCAATTGTGGAATGGTCTCTCCTAAAGCCAGCCTGTTCGTCTCCTAGCAACCCAGAATTATCCAAAAAATCTTTAATACGATTGTTTAAGATCGAGGTGAACAGTTTACCTAGTGAACTTAATAGCGTGATACCTCTGTAATTATCAGAGTCTTCAGGAGACCCTTTACCTTTATAAATTGGGTGAATTAAACCTAGCGTCCAATCCTCGGGCACAATGGCCGTGGATAAAACCATATTAAACAACTTAGTAATTACGCTAATGAGGGGAAGAGGGCTATTTTTTAAGAATTCATTTACGATTAAGTCCACTCCTGGAGACTTATTGTTTTTAAGCCTTCTGATTTCGGCCGTAACTTCACTTTCAGTTATAGAATCATTCAGGGGATAACTTACTGCAGATAAGGAGAACTTTGGCAGAGAAGGAAAATCATGGTCATCTTTAACACTGTTAAGATTCTTAAAATGAGTCAGAAAGTCCTGCGTAGAAATTTTATGCGTTGGTGTTTTAACCATATGGCTTTTATTAATAATATCCCAATACTGTTTAGGACTAGACGACTTTAAATTACGAATACGTTTATGCAGTTTGTCGTAGTAAGTCTGCTTTGCATTTCTCATTGTTTTCTTATACTGTTTTGCTGCATTGCGAAGATTAGTACGTGTGAAATTATTTCTCTGGCTTTTGTACTCCTTTTTCAACTTCACGTAATTTAATTTTTACAATCTACAATCTGCATCAAACCAGGGATTTACTTTTCTGACATTTCTTGTAATTACTTTCTTCGTTTTAACCATACCTAACTCAGAGGCAGCCTTACTGTATAAATCTCTTAACCTGTTGGCAACATCATCAATGAACTCCTGTGTTACACATATGTTATTACAGACATGATAATCAATTATACTTGCAATACTTTCGATACTTTCAAAATTGAACGAGGCCAAAAAGTCATATCTTTGTTCATTCTTCCAATTAATTTTAGTAACAGTCACGCGTTTTGTAGGTAACTTATCTCTGCAAATATTATCATCACATGCTTTATGACAAACAGTGAGCTTGATTTCAAGGCAGATTGGGCAATGTTTGTCCGACATAAATTGATCATATGAATCTACATAAAAGTCCAATATTTGAGGTAAAAGTTCAATCGAAGTAAGTGCGTAGTCAATAACACTTTTCCCTGCACACGTAAATTTCCCGATATTTTTATCTCTGCCTATTCTCCCATTAACAATGTGAAGATCAAGACTTTGACACAATTCTATGAGCTTACGACCATTGTTATTAGTAGCTCCGTCTTCATTTTTCCTCCGAGTACAGATACCTAAGGATTCCAAGTCATCTATAGAGTTGATTACATCATCGATGTTAGACCCTGGTCCGGCTTGGAAAACTGGAGGGTCGTCCAATTGAACAAAGTCGTTTAATAAGCCCGTGCGGGCATTAAAATCACCGATAAGGCAGATAGGTGCATTGTACTTAGCTTTCAAGAAAACACAGTCGCTTGCGATGTCCTCGAAAGGTGTACCTTCGTGATATTTTGATCCCTCGTGAGGAATGTAAGCTGCTCCCAAGATCAATTGATCGTAGCGTCTCTGCTCAAATTCAAACAATACCCACAAGACTGTGTCAGAACATGTATGAGGGATCAGCTGGTAGCGCCCTGACAACGATGTTGCAATCAAAATGGCGATGCCATGAATTCCACCGTAACGATATTTGTTAGAATGATTGGTGGCATGAATTATGTTATAACCTGCAAAAGACGCTGGGTCGACAAAGTCGGTTTTTGTTTCTGTTAAGCAAATAATATCAAAGTCATTCACGTAGTTCCTCAGCACATCTTTTTCAATTTTTGTCCTCAGACCACAGACATTAAGCCCAAGAATTCGAATAGTTGTTTGAGGACCAACCGTACAATAATTATGCTCCTGCCAAAAATATTAAAATGGAGATTGATTTCCAAATACCAGAACAAGAATTTAAGGGTTACAGTATTACGATGTTTGGACTTGTGATCTACACTTAAAGGCTCTCTAAGCTCACCCCAGACAGTACCGATCCTCCCAACTAAGTTAACTTCAAGCCCCTGGTCCAATTTAAACCAAGCCTTTTGTCTATAGTACACCTCTAAAAGTCTAGGACAGAGCATGGAGCTACTAGGACAGAGCCACAGTAGCCTGCACTGAGCTTAAATTGCTCGAGGCAATATTGGCAAACACAGTGTGTGAGCTTAATTTGTGAGCACTGCATCAGACTGTACAAGTCATGTTTAACCAACCAAAGTGAAACTGTATTGTTTGAATGAATTTCAATCAAAGTGCAGCTATCAACTGAAATCTGGGGATATTCCTAAATATGTTTGGGCAGAGAGTTGCTAGCAACTCGCTGGTTTGGGGGAATGCCATATCCCCTTTAATATCCAAATGTCTCAGAATTTAGATTATCAATGACAAAGACGGGTTCAACCATTCTACGATTATTAAGGAACTTACAAAAAGTAGAATTGTAATAGAAGTATTTGAGCAAGAAAAGAAAGCGGGTCTACTCAGGGTTATTGAAATGAACGAATGGCAGTGCTGTTGAAACTGCACTATCTTAGATGATATAAAAAAATCAAAACTTTTTTGTAGTTTGTCTTTCGAAAGTTCCTCAACGCAATTGGTTGTTTCTTTTGATATGACATTTATGTTTTCACCGGAGCCTATCATGTTTACCACAGCTTGGTTATATATTAAACTCGCAGCACTGGCGTGGTTTCGGATAATGACCAGATAATTGTTGTCTAAAATCAGGGAGGTGTTGAGTCCTTACACCACTACCCTAAAATTCTAGTCAAATCACTATTATTGCGTTAACTTGTAAGTGTTACCCTTGGAAGAACTACAGGTGGACATAGTTTGATCACAGTCCCGGGAAATACAATGTGTCGTGAATGTATATTCATAATTATTAATTCTTTTACCTATTGTGGTCACAGAAAGCAAAAGCTATCAACACCAAAAGCGGCATTCGTATGACCTTCAATTGAGGTGGATTTATTTAAATAATCTCTAGCTTTCCAATTTTTTTTTCCGTAAAAGCAGTGGCGTAGCTAGATATTTTCTGTGGAGGGGGGGGGGGGGCAAAAGCAAAGAAAAATTCCGACAGACTATTATCTTAATAGTTGTACGATTCAAAGTTCTGGAGAACGTTTTCTTTTTTGTTTTGTTTTGTTTTGCTTTCCGGGCAATTTTGAGACCGACTTTTGATTTTCACGTTGACATATCGATGTGTAATTCTGCTTAAAAACATAAGAAGTGTTGTAAGTGTTTCAAATGAATTGTTTTTATTTATTTCCGACAGAGACTAGGAATTTCCGACAGAGGCCTTCAGAGGCTTTGTTGGGGCAGCCGCCCCCTGCCCCCCTTTAGCTACGCCACTGCGTAAAAGTGCATTCTTTTTGAATTTGTTATATATCTGATCTTGATAAAGAAACAGAGGTCCCTGCCAAGGTTTCTATCCACTAATACATAGTCTGGCATGAGTCTTACACCAGATATATCTTCTGCATTTAAATAATGTTACAGTGAACTATTATTGACGTGTGTTATTTTGGATGGCTAATGCATGGCTAACTTGTTGCAGGACATACTGCCATGTATGACTATACGCATCTAGCAAATTGGAGACCAGACATGCGTTTTATACGTGCCCCGGGGCTTTAGCCATTTATGCGTCCTATACTTAACTTCACAAAACCCAAATTGCGTACGAATTTAAGTCGATTGCTGTCGGGTGTTACAAGTTTTACCGTACTTTTAGCTTTTTGCTCATATCAACATTGTTTTCAATTTATAAGAATTAATTTGTTTTTTGAGGCGTAGTTGATAAAATGTTCAGAAGGGGATCATTGTCGGCACTTTACACTAGGAAGTGATCTAGGAGGTATTTTAGCCGTCAAATTTCTCAAAACTCTGCGCTAAACACGTTGGCGTTTTGGTTTATAGATCAGCGTTACTCAACTGGGTCCATGTATACTGCTACGAAGAAAATAAAAGAGATGAAATGCAAATACCAGGTGTGAGTTCAGAAGAGAATTGGAATTTGGAATGGTGTAATTGCTTTAAATGAACTGGACCTTCATATGATAAAAGACTTTTCTTCTTTCTATTCATTTCCACAGGATATAACTTTGGCTAGTTACTCCATATTGCTTATTAGTTTAAGAAAGGCTTAATGATTCCTTGCCGAAAGGAGGTGCTTGTTACACTGAAGCTCATCCCTAAAGTTTCTACGTTTTAACAATTTGACCTCTGTTGACCTGTCATGATCTTTGAACCCCACAAAAATCGAATAACAAAAAGAGCTTCATTTCTAGAAATATCGTGTTTACAATGTTTTGGCTTATGACTTTTGGTCACCTTACATGGCATTTGATCTTTAAAAAACCAATACGTTCATCTTCTGACTATAAGGCATCAACACAAATTATGAACAGCTTCCAAGCTTTATGCCTAGAAATATCGTGTTTTCAATATTTTCGGTTTATGACCTCTGGTGACCTCACATGACCTTTGACTTCCACCAAGACAATAGGGTTCTTTCTCTTAATATGTTTATTCTTTATTCCAAGTATGAAAAGTAGTAATCATTGTACCATTGAAATACCGTGCTTTCAAGCCAAACGTCACAAACACACATACATTCAGAAGCACGTACACACTTTAATTTACTCACCAGTGTGATGTATAGATTTCTCTCGTCTTCAACAAGGATTCAGAAATGAAGAACATGTAATCATAGCCTAGTTACTGGCAAGCTAGTGCAGGCCCATATCCTTAGGTGTTAAAAACCAACAACCTAACTCTCATGGTGACCATAATATTTTCTACAGAAGCCGTATTTCGAAAAATTTAAAAATAGTAAATCAGAGTAATGTCTGTTCCCCCAAAGTGGCAAGAACTTATCTAGGGAGCGGTTTTCTTTGTCCTTCATCAGGGTTTAACTACATAATGGCCAATGCTTTAAGGAAAAACTGCAAGCAATTATTGTTCTTCCAAAATTTCCATAGTTCAAGTCCAACAGTATTTTGTATACAACATTTCTTGAGGAGGACCACAGCGCCTTCGTGGGGGTTTTTCAGACTTTTTTCTTTCTCTCAAAAGCTTACCACCAATTATACTCTGTTCCTTTTCTTTTCTTAAAATCCTGGATCTGCGTCCGTCAAATGACATGACCTTGAGTAAAGTGAACGTGTCCCGTCTATTTAGTATGTAAAAAATCATTGAATCTTGTTATTATGGGGAGAGAAGGAACAACAAGGTATCACCAAAATGGGAATCGAAGAAAAAACGTTCAGAACACTTGCGTAGGTAGACTGTACTGTCATAACATTGCCCATCTATCTACTACATACAACGCGCACCTTCCACCATCCTTGCCCTCTTCTGGCGGAGACCCTAGCACTGCCGCTGGTTATATGCTTGGCAGATAATGGCTCTTCCCCGTCGTTAGTAGGTAGACTTTCCAGTATAGACTACCCCAGTCATTGCCTGTGCATCTCTGCATGCTTCGAGAACTATTGCAATAAAAATAGAACCTACTACCATTGTGCTCGGTGCTCAGCATAAGCAATGGAGTAGGGAAAACAAGTGAGCCACAACTGGAAAAAAGGCCGTGACCGGCCCGACTTAAACCAATTGGTTAGAAACTGAGCCGTAAACCTCATCTAACTCTAACTCGAGAACTATTGCACTACCCAAGAGGACTCTCTCTGGCGGTACACATAACTATCATTAACTACAAGTGTATCACCAAACTTTTAACAAGAACTTGGATATTGCAATGAGCACCTGTCATGAAAGTTTACACATGTCGGTAAAGTCACGTGAATTTTATATCAGAATCTTATAACCTTCGATCTTTGATTTTCTGTAAAGTCATAAAAACAAGAGATAAAGCAACTCTTGTAAAGAAATGTCAAATTCTAGCATTCCTAAACACAAACATACTTAACGTAATTTAAAGAATTGAACTTATGTGAGCTGTTGTCTTATTATGGCGTTATAGCTAGATGAATCTGAAAACAAAAACGTCTACATAGAACTTGAAAAGCCTCAATAGTGCAAAATCGGGCATTTAAAGAGGGCATTTTAACACAAATTTCTTTCACGCGACTCACCATGAGATTGGGGGATCTAAAGATCTTCACACTCTATAGCTTCATCGTCCCAACCAGGGGTCTCACAACAACTGCCGGTGCTGTCCTCAGACTTTTTCAGCCCACTGTACAGATAAATTATAGTCTTGCTACTATTCCATGAGGTAAAAGTCTGTCCCTAACTTTTCTGTCCTTAGGGGTTACATGATTAGATCAGGTGATTATCCTGAAAACCCCGCCTTTAAAATTACCCAGTGTCCTCCTTGTGACGCTTTAGGACGGTATGTAAATACATATACACAAACATGACAGTGTATGTCTTCTATGATGAACATAAGTATTGTTGTCTTTCTAATTCCGAAGGACGTACACTTTGCTAAGGTACCGTCCTTCGTACCGGAGGGGGGGGGGTCTGAGATCTACCTTTCCTATAAGAAAGGTAATTCCTCAAGGTGTTTTAGATGTAAAATGGTGCTACCTAATTGGTAACATTCCTAACTGATATTATGTTGAAAAATTCCCTTAGTTCGGTTATTTTTTTTCTTATTTTCGGAGTGTTTAAGGGAAGGGTCTCGTATATCAGTTTTGGGGGGTAAAACTATACCTCACTCCTTGTGAAGTTTGTATTTGGCTAAGATGACCTCGATATTATATTGTGCTATCTTTAGCAAAGCTCTGAATTGGTTACAGCTCAAGTAACTACAATTATTTAGTAAAAGTTTGGCTGTTGTGTAGAATGGCACCCCCAATGCTTTAATCATTAGACGGGCATAGGGCCTCCTTGAAGCTCTGGGGTTATCACAAAAGGGGAACTTTAGTATGATTTTTTTAACTGACGTTCAAATGACACTTCGAGGTGAGCATAAAAAGGGCTTTACAAAAGTCGTAGTTTACTAATTTTAAAGGAAAATAGGAAACAGCTGTCAATGGGTAATGACTGAGACAGGAGTAAAGCGTAAGGCTACCATATTACAAAGGTGGCAGAGGATTACAAAGCACGTACCGTATTGCTTATTATCTGTAAATAAACTCAATGACCTTTAAATAAGCTTGTTTAATTAGTAAAATAGCCCACTTCAAATTATCCACACCACGCTTAAGATGTTGCCGGTAGTATGAGATTGTCACACATTCTACCCTTGATCCAAGGTTATATATAAGGTTATACACCGCGCTGGCACCAATGGGCACCAATGGGCACCAATGGGAGTGTGACATTATGATGAAGTAACGAGGTGGAACTTGAACTCTTCTCAGAGAAGCCACTTTAGTCAGCAGTTAGTGACCTACAAGGTAACACTTGGATCACTGTCACGTAATACACTGTCACATGCCAACGCAAAGATACAATATTAATTGTTTTGTTTTATCAATCTGGGAGAAAACGTACACTCAGAAAACCTATGCATGAAATTGTGGTTTGAATAATTACGGAAGCCCTAGGAGTCCCTTACCCGGCCTTTCCAATATATTACTCAGGTCTACAGTATGCTGTAGTTGTAAGGACTATGTTCGCACTTGTGAAGTAGGCTGTTAAAGAAGCTCCCACAATGTTAACTGTAAGGTGACATGACCAGGAACATAAGTACTGACGTGAATCTATAAACATAAAAACAGAGTAATTTGTTTCTTAAGCGCCGAAATTGTTAACTTAAAATGAAAACAAATATGTACCAAATAAGCCAATTTTTTACGATTTATTACGTCTTAGTTCTATGCAGCATAATATCTGTCTTTTACCGATTTCGCGTTTCTGCCAGGAGCATACAATGAATACCGTTGTGTTAAAAGTACATAGGCCTACGCTTTAATATCTATCCAGTATATTACATGTAGCCTTGGGACAATAGGACGCAGAGTCGGGCATTGAAGTGAAACGCTCATTATGTATGTTTAGCCTTGTGGAACCGTTGTTGGCCGTTAATGAATGTAGGTGTTCTAAGTACACATGCGAAACAAAGCGTCCCATATAGCGTTCAAAAGCTCTGCAGAATCTATCTCAGACAGTCAGTCACGTTTTTTTCTGTCTGTAAAAATAAATGTAACCATAACAGGCAATTGCTATTCCGACCATAGGCGTAAGAAGCAGGGGGGATACTGGCAAAGCGTCTTGATTCGTTTTGTATAAAAAGACACAGCCTGAATAATACAAATTACCAAGGTTAATGGTAAACTTTTCATGGTCAGGACACGAGTTCGAATGGGACCCTGCACCAATTCGATCGCGAAGCCCGGAAAAATTCGACAAGAGCTTAGAGGGTATTGAGGTAAGAGTGTAATGGTCTCTCCCAATCCTGATTTCGCAACCTCCGCTTAGCTTCCCCGTGCAACGGGTGGAATATTTACCCATCTCTGAGCGACTTTTTTCAAAGGCTGGGAGGAAAGGAGAACCTTTGCTCAACACCACTTCTTGACAGCTGAACCAACTAAGTGAAGACCTGAATTAGATAAATTACTGTGACCCACAACCTGAAACATAACTGCAAACAGCCATGCCCAGTTTTGAGCCCCCTCCTCTCACGAAAATTTCCAGGAGATACCACAGAGACTTCATCCGAGGACCTTTCGAATGCATAGCAGTACACTCAACTACCAAGTCAGCTTCAGCCCTAAAAATTTTGTTGTTTCCTTTGTTGTGTAAAAATACGTTTCACCTTTGCCAATGAGTCATACAAATGTTGGTTTTGTGGAATTTTTGCTTAAAATAACGAAAATGTAGAGCATAACGAAATTTGAAAACTCTGGAATGAAAGCACTGTTTTGGATCTCAGCATCTTTGAGAAAAATTTTTGTCATTGGGAAAGGGACTGTATGTAACTCATAACGGCATTTCACCACCCCTTCAGATAGGTCAGTCAGAAGTCCCTCTACAGTTTTGATAAACTATTTGATGATCATTTTAAAATAATTGAAACGGCAGTTTAAAACATTCTTGCAAATCGGTTCAAAATGCAACGGGCAACACATCACATTTTTCTCTCCGCGTTCTTCTTTGTCCTACTTCTACTGTTTAAAATTGATCACTCACCACTGGGTATGCCTTCCGAATTTCAACCAATTCAAATTTTGTCAGACACTGATCCAGCTTTGAATTAAAATATACGGTATACCTTACATTAAAACTCACACATCGGGTACGTAGTGCTTTAGATGACTAAGCATACAAGCAGTAAGCGACTTAGGCGATCATCGGTGGTTAAGACTTCAGTAATTTACCAAATAAGCGTTTTCTTATTCACCGTTTTTGGGAGATGTTAAAATTTTTGACACTCAAAATAAAACAAATTTGAAATTCATGGAGTAACTAACAACTTACGTTTTCTGCAATTTACGTAGGAGACAGTTTTGCAAAATAAATTCCTTATTGCTATACGCACAAAGTAATGATGGCTATCCTATTAAATAGTGTGACATTTTATTAGCTCAGCTGAGCTATTGCTGTCGTGTACGGCAAACGTCTGTCACCATAACATTTGCGTTTTTTGCCTGACATTTCGCTGTTTTTCGTTAGATTTGACTGAAATTTAGTAGAGATGTTAGCCAAAGTGATATCGGTATGCTGCGACTCTTTTCGATTAATTTGACTGCTATTTGACCTCGGGAGGGGGATTTGTTTGAAAACGTAAAATTCCCTACTTGTCTTTCAGTTTTGCACCAATCTTGATAATATATTTCATATAGATAGTTCAATTTGTGCTGAACAAAAGTTAATTTTTTTTTCGTTTCTGCAATCACTTAAGGCATGAAAACAGCACTTTTTGAAACAAATTCTGGCGAAGTCCCCATCTTCGGGAATATTTTGTGCAAAATAATGAGACTCAGATCATACCAACACTAATTAGGTGATTTGTCGTGAAGGATTTACATTATCCCAGTTTATATACCACAATAGTAGTTGAAAGAGAAGTGCATGAGGGAGGAGCACGTAATATTTACTTTTTTAGTAAGTTGTTCAATGGTAGAAACTGTCATGTTATTTGATGTGCATGTTTTTTCCTCATTATGTGACTCGGTTTAGCTCCCCCCCCCCCCCCCCCGAAGGTTTATGAGACATGTTTGTTCGTTGTATTATAGCATAGGTATATTTCTGGCAAACAATATTTTCTATGAGATATTGTGATTGCCAGGAAGGATGCGGTTAATTTAGTGTTGCCATGAAAATTTGAAAAATGTATTGCAGGCTCTTTCTTTACCCTTTAGGCATAAATACAGCGATATTTAAGAATTTAAGACACATAACTAAAACTCTCCCCGTGTAAAAAATATATTTCTACTTGGAACTATGACGTTACTTGGTGGTACTACTTCCACTTCATGTGATTCGATGGGTACAAGGATGGGTACAAGCAGCGAAATTCATTCTCTTTTTCAGCGATTTTTTGTCTATTATTACGTATATGATTTTAATGATTTTCTTAAGCTCAATGTAAGACTGACTCATGTCTAATGAACTTTGTTTCGAAGGATTTTTTTCGTATTAAAAAATTGTGACCAGCTTTATACAAGAAATGTGGAAGTGTGCTGGTGTTATCGAAGTTCATGTTATAATCACGCTCCACACACGCCTTCAACTCAGGTAGCAACACACTTTTTCAATATTGTTGAAAGCAAGCAATTACGTAATAGGTGTACAAATTATGTAAATCAGTTAAGTTTAGCGTGGGTACGCCACATCGATAGTGTGTTGGGTATATACCATTTGATTACGGGGTTTCACATCAATACGACAATTACTACAATTATCGATTTTTGAATAACGTACTTAGGATACGTCAGACTATGTTTGCTCAGCTCTTTGCTTTCCAAACCAGGGATAGGACATGAATACGGAATATACTGTACAGCCTATTGTGGAGGCGTTACGTGAACATGTGGCGCTGATTTCATTCAGGCGTTTTAATAATAGACTAGCTTAATTGGTTGGGTGGTTAGGCCTACTCGAAAAGAAATACCGGACGTTTGAAAGTTGTGCAAGTTCTTGAGAATAAGTGGCCTTGTGCGAAACAGTGGTATAAGCTAGGCCTATAAACATTTTTGTGTTCAGGCAGAAACAAGTATTCAACTTAGTCTGATGTCTGAATGGTTTTAGGAGTTTGGCTTAAAGTTTAAAGAGAATATATGCAGTCACCTCAAGTTTCAAGTTATTTGTAAACATTACCTTAATCTTTCAAATCTTCTTGTATCTCCTTTACAAACATTCTTCTTAACATTTCTGGACAAAAAAATATTTAGTATGAAAGGTAAACAAATGACTTATCCTTCCTTAATAGCAAATTAGTTTATATTGTCACATGAAGGAAAGAAGCTACTCGTGAATTGGGACCCCGGCGCCGGATACACTACTACAAGTTAAGGTGAATTTTGTCTAGCAAATGTCGTAAGAGAAACCCGCCCCTTTCTTTTAAACAGGGAGTTGTTATTTGGAAGGAGGTTTAACGGAAAGTTTAATTTATGCTAATACGCTACGATCCACTAAATACCGAGGAGATTATTAATGATAAGCTACTTATTCCGTTGATGGGGAATTCTTTCTTTTATTCGTTCGCTTCAATGCGACATTGATATGTTAGCAACATCATTCAGGTCTAGTAATCCTATCACAATTGGCTTACTCTGGACAATGCTTTGATGAGTAGGCTTACGCCGCCACCAATTCAGGGGCAGGTGCTACAAAACTCGAAACGACTGTTTCATTGAAATAAACCAATGAGGTTTGCCCCTTCCTAAAGAAAGAACGTCATGCAAATGAGCTGCAGGGGCAGAAGTCTAAATTTTGTCGCAACAATTTGGAAAGTTTCCTGAAGCTTCCTGAAATAACCAGGTAAACAATCAGATTCAGATTTTTACATAATCCCTTACTGGTATACTCTGATCCGCGACACCGAGCGTCCAAAGATGCAATAATTTTTAATTTTCCAGCGACTGGCAATGCTATGGCAGTAGCGACAAACCCCCAGTTTTACTGTTGATTTAGCAGACGACAAATCCCCTTTGTTTGAATTACGTAATCCAGTGTAAGCCTTATAGAAATGCCAAGAAGGATACAAGAGACAGATTACTGTGTGACCTTGGCGGTGTAAACTTCACTTCAAAGCGAACAATCTCCTTCCAAATAACAACTCCCTGTTTTAAACAAAGAACATAGCACGTTGATTGAAAATACCATGCTTCATATGGTTTAAGCTTGACGGTTGAGCTAACATTCCAAAAACAATTTAAATTTCGGTTTGAAAGGAAAACGTGCTTTTTGAAGGCGTGTGTCATATGTCAGTCTCGGAGCCTGCAGGAATTGTGCAGCTCAGGCTTCTTGTCAAGCGGGCCAAGGGGGCGAATCCCTCTTTGAAATTTGTTCGCCCCCTAGCAAGTTTTCAAGTTGCCATTGGCTTAATGACATTTGTATACATTTGGCCCCCTCGAAAATTTGTAAGCCCCTGGAAGCCATTTCGTCCCCATTCAGTACATACCTTGTCAGGCTTCGAGCCTGGTGCAGTAACATGGGCGTCGAAACTGAAGGAACCGCCCCAGTCTTGTTCTCCGTTGCCGAAAGCCCCACCAAGCTGTTAAAGGGAAGCCATGGGGGATGATATTTCACTAGCCTTAGACTAAGTATAAGTGTCCATATTTTCCAAACGCTCTCTACGAACTGTAGTTACCCTCCGGCCTGTTGCGACACATTCACCGGTCCTAAAAGCGATCGACGATTTATACCTGGTAGATCCCAATCATAAAAATCTTATGCAGTAAAATAATTTTGTAGGGGAAAACGGGACTAAAGAGTACTCAGAATTAAGCGCGTAAATAATTTAATTTAGAAATTATCCCTTTATATTTAGCAATTGAGCAGTTCTGGTTTTTTCCAAATCATAGTGGCAACCCGCATTTGAACTTTTGTTCCTAGACAAGTTCAAGGAATATCTTTGGGGCAAAATATCGCTTTTAAGACCTTTAACCATTTGTGAAATTTCTTTATCGAAAGTTACTATCTGGGTCTAATTATGGAAAACAAATGAGGTCTACAAAGCAGCACACTCATAAACATTCATTATTTGTATACTATCATCTATGCAGTATGTAAAGTTAACTTTGTGTACCAGATTTAGTCTTTCAGAGACATCGGGAGTTCAATACATATTTCATTGCATTCAGTTTATATTTATCTCTTTGTTTTCTAACGTACGTATGAACAACATGAGTTACAGAACCAACCAAAATATTAACTGCAGACTTGTAGGTCAACAGGGAAAGCTGAGCTTCGACAGCATTGTTGCGCTTGTTGTTATTCAAACTAGAACCTTCCGCATTGAAGGATATACGTGCTTGAAAATAAAATTGAAACCGACATCTGGATGATACTAAAAGTTCACATGACCAGTGGCCTAATTACCCAATCAACCTTGGTTAAATTTTGAAATTATCACAAAAAACATTGACAATTGCAGAAAAATTGCAATAGTTTAAAAATAAAACTTCATAAATAATATGACATTTGTGAGATGTAAGGGATGATTTCGTCCAAATGTTGAAACACTTTTTTCATACTATCTCGTATAACACGTCAATCTTTGCAAGATTGAAGACCATGCTTTGCAATTTGGGGGGGGGGGGGACTTGCCCCCTGTGCCCCTATGGCGAACCGCTAATGATTGAGGTTCTACCGACATCACACGAACCGAGAGATTACATGAGCAAACATAATTGACTAGCCACAGTTTTAAAGATTTGCGGATGAACTTTAAATATTTTAGGTGGGCGCGACTCGTAGCCGAGTCGAAGTATACCAGTCCTTCATACGCGATTGTACATCGTTAACAAGGAGGGTATGTAATCCCTCGTTTCGTGTCATGAAAGTAGAGTCCCAATCAAACTTCAACTAAGGTCTCGTTTAATTTAGGATTTTACCTCATACACTACCAAATAGCAAGTGGGCTGCAAATTTATCCAATGGAGGGGGGGGGGGAGGGCAGAGACCGAAAGGCTAAAAGGGGCGACGGGTTGAGGCAACGATGTCGTCGGAGGGTGTGGATAAGATGGGGATTGGAAGAAAACTTCGGACAGAACTATTCCCTTGCAGGGTATATTTTGCATAATATAATTGCATGCTTGAAGTGTTCCGTACTGATTCAGTGTCCCGGGGAATCTGATCCGTGCGAAGCTTAGCTGAATGTACAACAGAGACAAAGAACAACTAGGCCAAACATTATCTTTATAGGATTAACTTGCTGATCTTAATGTAAAAGTGTTTAGGTTTACTTTTAAGTTACGTCGAGACGGGGAAAGGTCCCTTGGACTATTTAGTTAAATAGAACGTAAGTATAATAAAGGAACTGGAAGAACCGAGTAAGCGCGCCGAAATTTCTGGGTACCAATTGGAAAAAAAAAACTGCCCTATTGGGAGTGAGTTCTCTGTCTTACCTTCCCCAATTGGCTTCATTCCTGCAGTACCATTACACTGGGCCACACATTACTATAGGAACGTTTAATAAGAAAATAATATTTCACTAGTTTGTCTCTCTCGGCAGGAAAACCTATCACATGATGTTTTGCTACATAAATAGTTAAAATCCAATGCCTTCCACACTTTACTACTGGGATAGGGCAGCACAATAGATATATGACATTTAAGTATGATGTCACTACTCGGAACAGTTAAGTGAAGCACGTGTAATTGACGTGTGGTGGCATTTTAGAAACTCGGGACGGATTAGATAGCCATTTCATTCTAATTATAATTAAGTCATAGCCTAATTATAGACATTGCTTTGCACCGTTTCGTTGGAAGGTGTAAATAAATTGTTTTCTCCAAGAAACACTTAGTCATTAATAGGAAAGCCTCATTCCACGAAGTTATACACACAGTTAAAGAGCACAGGGGTGGATACAGAGGGAGGGGTCAGCAACGTCGGCCCCCTCAATTTTCGAGATGTATCAATTTTGAAGTTGAATTTTTCTCTCACAAGAAAGAAGATTGCATGGAACAGTTCGGTGGAGGCACCCATTCTTTTTCAAGATTCTGCAGAATTCGTTCGACGTAAGGACTAAAGTTTCAGCACGTCTCCCGCGCTTTAGACATTTTTGATTGAATTTTCTTTTATATTTGGGATTTGAATACCTAAATAGAACCCTCACCCCCACATAGGTACCCAGTGCATATGGTGTTCTCTGTAAAGTTCGGGAATTTCACCTCAGATGGTTTTCCTTGTATTTGTCTTACGGTACTGAAAACTACAACATAGGTCTGACTGTTCTTGCGGACAGACTATGGAAATAGCACCATGCATGTCATCCTCATAGTGGTTAGTTGCTCCTACAGATGATGTTACATGCCGTTCAGAGGAAATGAAAAGAGATTCAACCGTTTGACACTTAAAAGACGATTTTCGTTTTGCGCATTATACAACTCTCTGGGCCAGGTATCCAGAGACTTAATTAGCACTTAAATTGATACAATTATTTTCATTGATCTCAATTGGTTAAGGCCGTAAAAAGAAAGTTATGGTAACCTATTTTTAAAGGCACTCGTCCCATACCCAACTCCGTCTCTGTAATCTCAGCCCTCTTCCCATCGTCGCACTTTCTTCATCCTCCTTCATTTTTGGAAGAATGACGTCAAGCACATGTGCCTCTCTGGCTTAAGCGTATTGAGAGATATCTCAGGAGGTGGCGGGAGGCGTTACTAGTAAACTGTTTCCTCGTTTGCTTAAAAATATATCACATGAAGTTTGTCTAAGACCCCCGCTTCATAAGTCTATGCCCTCGGTGTTCCCACCCTGCAAAAAAATTCTGGCTATAAAACAATCTTTTCCCATATGGCATATGCTGAATTAATGGTTGGTTTATGCTATTATAGGATTTGAAATCTCCCGTAAAACAAGAACTTGCTTTGTCATGCAACGTGATTTTTTCGAATAGGCTAAAGCTTATGAAACTTTTTTTATCTATTAAGTTTTAATGTGTTAATCATGAGATATGAAAATGATATTTAGATGCATCTTCAAAAGCACGTGTAGTGCAACTTCTTGTATTTCAGTCTTGGAATATCATTTGGCACTAGTTTCGTTGGTTTAACATGTGGTGATTAATGATGGTTCTCTGCTAAGATTGGGTGATCGTCTTCACCCCCCACCCCTCGACAATTCCAAAAGGAGCTACGGCAGTGACATGAAGCAACACTTTGCATCTAAGTTAATTGGCATAACAGCGACACCTCTTTTTCCTACATCCAGCCAAATGAATGAGAAAAATCACTAACAACAATTCTAAATATATCATCAAATCAAAGCTTGCCCATAACCAAGTCCGTTCGCGTCTAAACAACCTTACATAAACAAAACTCTCCTGAAGAGTCTCGCATGCTTTACAACCAACAAAGAAACATCCTTGAATCTTGATAAGGATTCTACATATGTAACCAGTTCAAAGCGTTGACAAAGATGGCACCATTATTAGTTTAAGCCACATAACACAAATGTCGTTCTTCCCTTAGTTTCCCTTACCACCTTATCAAAAGCAGCAACCCTGCAATGGTTGACAAAGATGGATCCGCCTGATTCACATGTATCCTAGATACGCGACCGACCCCCCCCCCCCCAATCGATATCGTCATGGTACCCGCCTGAAAGATGGGTAGCTTATGTACACTTAAGATTAATGACCGAGGATCTTTCACGAAAGAAGAGAGTGTAGGTGCATGATACTTTTGTCTTTATTTTCTTTTTTTTTTTGGTGTCCCGTATTCATTCTTTATCAATATGTTCTAAACTATAAAACTCGGTGTCATACATGAGAAAATAAAATAACGGAATGTGCCTTTTTCATTTTGCCTTTCCCCCTTAAAAAGCCCTAGATCCGCCTCTGGAGTTTAATTTGTTTTTGTCTTGTTATCTTCGGCTCTCAAAGAACGGTAAAAGAGTTAACATTTCTTTTTATTTAATGCAACCATTTGTTTGCTCGCAAATCCCGGGTCGCTATAGAGTATGTTTTGCAAACTCGCAATGCCACAGCTGCCACATACATATGTATATGGCTTAGTAATGTATAGCCTTTAACTACACTCTTATAAAGTTGGGTAAAATTGTTAACCAACCTTCAACCAACTCTGGTTACAAATGTATACGCTCAAAAATTGAGTAAAGTTTGCCCAATGGCTATTGGGTAACATTTGCCCAGAAGTTGGTTAAATTATTTACCCCAAATTTGGTTAACGAATACTTTGCCAAACGGTAGTTTGGTGAAATACTTACCCAATATTAGTTAATAAATATAGTTACAATGCAGTGTTTTAACCAATCGCTGGTTGATTGTTTCAGCTCGCTGGGCGATGTGATGGCCAATACTGGCTAATGAATATTGTTTGAAGATGTCATTCTACATTGCATAACTCTCAGAGTATCATTAACAATGGGGGGGGGGGTCGTAGACTCGAAAATGGTTTTGAAGAAAAACGAGCATAAGGTTCATTATGTGTAGTCAGTATTCAATGCTTTTATCAAGCTTATAATAATAAAAAAAAAAAAAAGATAAGGAAAAAACTTGAAGCTGCTAGTAGGACAAAGCCCAATGCTTTAGGCTAACCTAGTCTTGGCTCTCCAAGCTCACAACCCCAGGTTAAAGAAGCCTAGCCTTGTGCTTGGCTAGGCTATCCTAGCCTGGGTGATAATAAACATTTCGGCCTGGGCTCACTTGCAACAACATATGCTTCCTTAACCGTTTAATTATCAGTTCGATATAAATATCAAGTAGCCTAAAGGCTGCTGCACAAAATACTTTGTGCGCATATTAACTCTCAGACACAATCTACAACCCTCCAACTACCATACTGAGACTTCCATCGTCGAGTCTGTTGTTCTTCGATGGGCTAGCTATGACTGTGAACATGTCCATATGTTCAGTTCTTCTATTAACATTTACGTATGCCGGGTGCGAAAAATTTGAGCAGGAAAATTGCTCACTGTCGGAAAATAACTTTCACTTATAATTGGTAGATCCCTTTTCACTATCTTTCTCTTTAAAAGCCTCACGCTGGTATAAGAAATACCCAACATTGTTCATAAACACAAGTGCCTAACTAAATTTCCCAACTTTTTAAGACTGTTGGTTGTTATTCACTTTTTATTCCCTAGTAATATTCCATCTTTAATAAAGAGTTATACAAATTCGTGATGCAAGAAGAAAGTGAGATTTCGCTATTTCCTTGTCGGGCAAGTGCGTACGAAGCCCTAGTGGGATAAGAGCTGGGGGTAAAAGCACCCGGTCAACATCGTGAGTGCTAAAGCATGGGTCCGTCACCACTTTTCAAGAACAAAATCACCTTATTTTGACATCTCTGTAAAATTTATCAACCTCGTCAATAAAGTTCTAACCGTTAAGTAAATATAGTTCAAAAATGCATGAAGTGTAGCACAAATTGTATCTAAGTACCATCAAATGTTAAATTGCTTTGAAAGGGGTAGTGGAGTGCCCTCTTAAATACAACTCTCTCTCACAACTGCTGTATAGAGCGTTAAGCACCATGCTGAAAACAGCTTTCTACACCTTTGCGCAAACTCTTGAACTGAAATTCTCTTTTCAGTAGTGTATCTGCCGATCGCAGGGGGCAAAGTGTCCCCCTTTTCCCCTGACGGTTTTGACCGGAAAGATAAGCCCAAGCCACCGGGTTGATAAAGGGCCATGTAAAGGAAAGGAGAAAAGGAAAAACGGAGAGAAAGGGAAAAGAAGATGAGTGAAGGAAAGGAGATTATTTAGCTTCAGATCAGAATCAGAGAGACTGACAAGTTTTTCGGCTTTTCTTAAAACCCGTAAAAGCTAAAAGTTAAATAAGTTCTATTCCCATGAAATTCCGTCTGATTAACGAAAACTTCTTAGTAGTTCTTTTTTAGCAATTCCCATCGTTTTACCTGTAACATAACATACCGATGATACCGTCTTGTACAGTACTGATACCGTACTCCAGAGAATCAGTGTCGCCCACGCCTATATTTTGTTCCCAGGTAGGATAAGGACAATCTCGATCGTTTTCCAAGATTTCACTATATCGCTTGAAAATGTTGAAGGGTCGCAACTAGATTTAGAGACTTTAGATTCAAATACTAAAAGACACTGAAAATCAGGGCGGGGTTTCAAAAACGTGTGACGTTATAACATTCTAAGTACCTAATTACATTGTTAAATGCCTTTCCCACCTTAGAAAATATTAGTGAGAGGCAACTAAAAAGGCGATGTATATTGCAGTGATTGTCGGAATGTCACTTTTGTCAGCGTGTGCTTTTGGTAACAGTTGCCCTTGTACAGAGCCTGGTGCTATACTGGACAGACATCACCGTTTTGTAATTTAAGTTTTCTATACACAACTGCGGTGTGCAGTGCAGTCGAAATCCAGAAAATTTCAGTATATCCAAATTTTATAAGTGACTTTCTTCCATAGAAACTAGGGGTTTTTACCTCAGGTCTGATCCTGAGCTTTATGCTCACTATTGAATTCTATGATACACTAGTTTAGTACTTTAATATATTGGGAAAAAGGTGCTTGTGAATTCCCCTTCAATTCCCTGACTGTGACCTTGAAATCGACTACATATGTTACAAGACGACCCGTCAGGAACACCGGATTGAATCCATCGACGAGCGAATGGAAAGCTCCAGAGAATTCAACTTCAACGCAGCCTTTCTAGAATTTTCTCGAAGGAACTGTTTACGTACTGCGACACTTCTAAGAAACTGCAATTGTTTACAACTACTGTGCATACAAGGAACGTTCTCGTAATTGCTCGACTGTGTGCTCTCACTGGAAGTTTCTAGATTAAGGAACGTTCTCGTAATTGCTGGACTGTATGCACTAGAAGTTTCTGTTAAATTCTGGAGAGTTCTCGATTGAAAGCCTAGCGTATAAAAGGCAGTTCAGCCACTGTTATAGGAGAGAGACATCATCTAGACCAGACGCTGTTGAGAAGTTATTCTCTGACAGAATCACCTAAGGCCAGCCACTGACACTGTGCACTTGTGATAAATTGCCTTACGCCGTTTCTACACTGTGTATTGAGATCTTTATCATCCATCATCGCCTAGCCTTGTCGTTATTCGCTCGTGGAACCAGTTCCTACGCTACAGCACGCTGCAGGTCTACTACTGTACCATCGTCAACGTGCATGCACTACCAGCCCTTGGACCAGACCAGACAAATATTAAGTAAACGATTGTGAGTAAGTCTAATTAATTATTGTAAATTTAAGTAAGATAAGGAGATTGTAAATAATCATTAAGTTGTTGAATTTTAATCTCGTTCTTCTGTGATCTTTCGCTGTTATCGGTTTGACTTGCGACCACAAGCCGTATCACATACAACTAAACAGCCTTTTTTCAATAAAAGCAAAGAAGACAACCCCAATCTACTGTTCGCAGAGTTTCTTCGGGTCACTTTTCATACCACTGCACTTTTGCAATAACTGTTGCTTCGTAGCCGATTAACACTTCAGCAGGTAGCTGATAGTAAGCTTGCCCGCTTGGCAAACGTGTATTATCGCTGCACCTGTATTGGCTGAACTCGTAATGCCGGAGTATGTACGTCAAAATATAATTACATATTCGACACCTGGTATGACGGTAAAAAGTAAGCAGAAGCAAAGCCCCAATCTGTCATAGTACCAGACTACACATACTTGAACTGGTTGTTCGTACGGTTTCATTTTCAAGAACGTTAAAGATCGTCCCCATGATACTTTGAAATGACTTTCGTTGTGTACATGGGCTAGGCTTTATGTTTACCTTTTAATTTATACCTACCGAATATCTTAAAATTTAGTATGCCTTGTGTAATTCGGTTACTGCAATTGGGTTAAATCACCAGAGAAAATGCTTTTCCTATGTTCAACAAAGCTTGCTTTGAAGACTGATTCGGTTGTACAAACGAATTGCTTTCATTAACTTGTTAAATAAGCAAACTAAAAATGTCTTAGGACAAATTAAAAGGTAATTTGACTCCACTACAAAATTAATATTACTCCACTACAGTTGATGGCAACATGCAAGGGCGGAGCAATGGGGAAGCGTGCAGGATGTGACACCCCTACCCCCCATTCTGGATGGACGGTCGGTCGGCACATCTACGGGACGGGATGGTATTGTCTAATTTTAGGTGCAATTTAAACGACCAGATTCGTATCGCCCTTTAAAGGCCCTTACTATACCATCGCTATAGGCGACATGCTAAAGATCGTTCCCAGAAACAGCAGAGACAAGGCTGTGTGATTGGTTATAATGATCATTATGCTTTTGTTATTTAGTGCAAATGATAAGTCCATACTAACCAAAATCTGTCTTTAAAAATGGAATACTTCTTTACGTGGAGTTTTAAAACAATCTTTAAAAAAGAAAGAAAAAAAACCCTTTAAATGATCTTTATCATGTTGCAAATATAACACTGATATTAAATTTTAATGAAAACGATGTAAGAAACATAATTTTAACTCTTTGGCAATATTAAAACCAAATGCTAAAAGGATATCGACGGGAGGAGGGGCCGATTGGAAGAAAAATGTTTTTATGGTCTTTCCATTGTGAGGATATTTGCATAATATTCGTACAAGTTTGAAGTGCCGCGGTCCGTGTTGATGAAGTTTTTTTTTTTTTTTTTTTTTTTTTTTGGGGGGGGGGGAGGTCTGAAGCTTGTTGAGCTTACCTTACCCTACATCCCCATATGGAATTAAACTTTATATAAAACCGTGTAGTTACTTGTTAGTTGGTGACGAGGAAAGGTGTTGTACTATTTTGTTAAATGGAATGGAATTATAGAAGGAAATGGAAGCACAGAAACAAAACATGTCAAAAATTTGGGGTTTCAATTGGACGGAACTGTTCTGTTTAGAGTCATGCACCGTCCTTCCACCCCAGCTGCTGCTACCTCCCTTAAACCGTTTCACTGAGCCACGCATTACGATTAGAACATTTAATGAGTAAACCTTATCATGTTTTGTTCGTCTCTCTCGGTAGAAAATCCTGACACGGATGTATTGCTAGTGAAGTAGTGAAAATACAATACCCTGCGCACCCTAATTATAATTTGGTGGCTGATTATTGATTTTATTAATGTCAAGCTTTATTGTGAAGCCAAACATATTGTAAACGCCCGAATTTTCCCCGGCATTACCCCAGGTCCCCATTGGCAAATTTGAACGATGCCTATTGAATAGTACACTTCATTTAACACACACGGCACCTGGAGTCTCTTTTGCATGACAGTACGTTTACTGTGACCAGGGAGCTGTTACGGAAGGAGATAAAGCACCTCATCCAATTTCATCTATCAGACAATATGCATTGAGAGTACTTTAATCCTTTTTGTGGGAACGGACTTTGATTGACAGGTCCTTAGTTCCTCTTCTAAGTTTGTTTGACTTAACCCTCCTAATGAGAGTTTGATCCTTTCATACTAACGTAATCCTCAAACAAAGACCTCATAGTAACAATGGTTTGAAGTCATCTGCAATGCCGACAAGAGTGAAATGTTCGTCATTCTTTTAGTGTAAACGACTGGTAATGCACTTTTAAGTAATCAGATTCCTTTATTATTCTAATTTCTTCCCTTAGTTAGTAACATCTCTTTTCAGCAATGAATGTAAAGTCTAACTTTTGCATATGAACTTTGAAAAGATTCCGGATTGTTCCTGAAACAGCGACATATGTGACCATGATCTATAACTTATGTAAAACTCTGCTGAACCCATCAAAACAGTGAGCACTAGCGTACAGTAATAGAATAATGTTTTATTTCTTTGACGACTGGCAATATTATATCAATGGGTGAAATCATGCCAACAAGTATATGAGATCTAGCAGACGATAAGAACTATTATCGTAACTCCTTAATCCCTTTTATGTGGTCCAAAATTTTCAAGAGCACAACAATTAGGAGCTTATTATCGGCAAGCCTGATAGTTTCAAAGGAGAGACAATTACTTTATCTCCTTCCGTAACAGCTCCCTGCTGTGACTGACTCGCTAGCAGTAGCTGTAAATGAAAATCGTACAACAAACATGACTATAAAGTAATAGAGCGTTGGTTTCTTCACTCTGCACGAGAGTGGTTTCTGTGTCCTACCGTTGAAAGATACAGGTCAATGATTCTTTTTTTTAATGTATTTTATTCACCTTCCTTAACCATTATTGGTAATCACTAGGCCGTTACTTTTAGGAATATGCGTACCATAATATAGTTCAATTCTACAGAGAAACGCATTTTTAGTTTTCACAATACAAGAATCGCTCAGGATCCCGTCATGATAATTTCTACGTCTACATGAATCATATCGTCTGGAAATTGAATAATTCAATACAGGTGCAGCTGATACTTGATTATATATGCTTTCTCTTTGTTATCTTAGTACAAAACAATATACTTTTTGATTCCTTGTCGAGACATGAGGACTTATGCAGTAAGGAGTGGTTTGTGCAGGCATGTGTGGGTGTGCTCGTAATGCTCAGCTCGTAAATAAGATATCTCAAGAGAGGGATGATGGATACCTTTCATACTTGATATATGAATTGCCCATATAAAGAGCAAGAATCGTGTCGTTTTCGGAGGAAGTCAAAGGTCATGTGGGGTAACATGAGGTAAAAAATTGAAAACATTGCAACTACATTATCTCAAGGTAGGAAGCATAGATACTTTTCAAATACTTGTGAGGGGATACGTAAGAGGTTAAATGAGCTTATCATGTGCTACCTTAATGCTTAATTTAAAAAAAAAGCAAATACGAGAAAATTTAGAGGTATTTCCGTCAAATCCCGCCTCAGTTTTATGTGCATGACACCCCAAAATCGTTAACATGACGATGCCCAGTGACAACTGAATTACAAAACCAGTGAACTAACTTATATAGGACTCAGTGATACAAGAACTATATGTACACGAACTTAACGTACTGTATAATGTAAGCTGCTCCAAGCTAGTGCTTACATTGGACTTTTTCTATCCAGATACTACTTTCCATCACAAAGAAAAACCTGTATCGATCTCTAAGTATCAAGTACTGGCAATCGAAACTATAATAAGAAGCATTCTAGCTTTTTCGGGCTTGCCAAGCATAGAAACTGAGGTAAACCAAGAAACTTACTTGCCGATAAATGAGTCTATCAAACAATGTTAAAGTGTAATCTAAAATTATTAACTTAATCAGATGAACAGAATCTTTAGCGGTGATGCTGAGTCGTTTGGTTTCTTTCAAAGGGTGACATTGCTGATCTGTAATTAAGCATATTATCCGAAGATCATCTTATCCAAAGACAATCTAATTGCCTCAGCTTCAGTTTTATTCTTTCTATGTATGACTCTTTTTGATACACTGTTTTTATCTGTTTTGTAAAGTTTGTCAGAATTACATTCCAAGACTACTTCTTGTAATGTTGCTAAGCACGTTGAAGCTTCCAATAATTTGATGCTTTATATAGTTGACGTGTTTATGATTCCTGGCCAACCTGAGAAACGAGTGCAACCGCGATGTACTTTTTCACCACTTTTTCATCTTAAGAAACTTTGTATTTGTGAATGTTTATGAGCAGGACAATCCTGGCAAAACTTTGGAACAGAAGTTAGACAAAGCTAAAAGTTGGTAGAAGCTTCCGTGTGCATAACTGGATGCGACATAGGACAAGTGTCAAAGCTCAAATCAGCCATTTTTGCCAAATAGTCGTAGACATCCAGGCATAGCTACGGGGCAAAGGGGCGATGACCTCACCTTCTAGTACTGACACCGTTATTTATATTGCATACCACAAGCCAAACTTTTTTTTTAATATTCCCCTTTTCCCGTGCTACAAGTTCATAGAATATTAATCATTACAAGCGCTAAAATGTTTCCCTTTCGGGTACTCTTTACATACCAAGAAGAGGTAAGTGTACCCTGTATTTGCTATTCTTTACAAACATCATCAGCATACTATTCATACACACCTTGGTCTGTCTGATGAAACCTTTGATGAAGGCCTGGTTTATTCTTTTTAAATGGATCACTTTGCCGACGATTGCTGTTGAAGTAATTTTGCTGTTTGGTTTCTGCACATTTCAACACCATATCGCATGTAACTGACATGTAGATTTACGAAGTGGCTTAGAGTTAGACAACATACTGATCACAGAGCTTTTGTGTAGCCTATTTGTAGCTAACTCCCCTGCTACAAAATACCTTCTTACGCTTATGTTATTTGCTTATCAGTGTGTTAAAGGAAGTCATTCTTACACATAATAGGCCCACGTAGGAAATATGGATTTGTTGTTTGAATTAGTGCTTCTTGGTTGCTTTAAACTGAAGGTATAGGTCAAATATGCTGAAAAGTTGCCGGCGAAAATGTGTTCTGGTAACTCCTACTAAAGCGCACAGTACTCCAGGTTCAAAACTAAGGGGTAGGTATCCAATTATGAAAAGTTGTGCGTATACCATCAGTAACGTTATACGTTAAAGGTTAGGGGTTAAGGGGCAGCCTACCTAGCTATGAAAGCTAACATTACATTTGCATACGCATTTTGGAATTATAGGTTAAAGTTCGGGGTTCAGTGGAAGATTGATTTTTAAGTGTTTTGTGTATCGAAAAAGAAGAAATCATAAGGTCTTAAGCTTTTGTTTAAAAATCAATTCACTACCATAACGTTTATGGATAAAACTTTTATGTAATGGCAATAAGATCATGAAAGAAATCATATTAAAAAAAAAAAAACTACAGAAAAGGCAAAATTTGGGAAAGTATTCTGAAAAAATGGCGTTCTCATTAAGAACAGTTTGAGCCACGCCAATCTGTATACTTAAGAAAACACCACCTGTCATACAACTGTATAAACTGAAGTACTTATCGTAAGCCTACGCACGTTTTAGCTCCATAGCCGCGACTTTTCGTGTATTCGAGATGGATGTGGTTAAAGTGTTCTTCGCTTACTACACAGTACTCTTGACTTTCTTAATACAAAAGTTACTGACCTTTCCAGTAACACACATACGCACCCTCGCTGCCTTACAGGTACACGTACACAGGACCCGGTAAGGAATTCACGGGATTTCCCCGTGAGCTTGGCTGACCTCCAACTCACCCGGTAGACGTACGTGTTTGGAGGGCGGGCTGCTCGCAAGGCAGGCACGTGCAGCCGCGCGAGACTTCTCATTCCAGTGACGGAATTCTCGAGCAGTTACGCCAGTTTCGAGCCGCGCGTGAGCTAGGAAAGACTTGCGAGAGCTTAGCTCTCGCCGGCTGCCTACGTGCCGCTAAGGAGGTGTCCGAGAGTGCAGTTTAAGCATGTCATGTTTCACCCTCAGACACGGTTCAAAAAACACTCTCGCACTAAAGTTACAATACGTGTTCAGCTCGAGACATCTAGCAACGTTCTTTACGCAATTGAATATATCACACACGTCAAAAAAATCTACTGAAATGTGTAAAGGTGCCTTAAATAACACAAAATCTGTCACAAGTATGAATGTCGAACACTAGCATACAATAGGGAGCTTACGAAACAGGACGGGAGAGCGAACAGAACGTTCACTCGAGCGGAAAATCGATCTGCTCATGCGCCAATGCGAAACTCTCTCCGTCCCATTCATTTTCAGAACGGTATTCAAGCGAAATAACGTCCGGTCTGCTAACAGGACGGATCTCTGCAATTGTGTACATACACTGGATGTAAACAAGACACTAATGCGTTATTCTGAAAGAATTTGAGGCGGCCAGTTACATTGTGCTGAGAGCCACATTGCATTGCTAACCACCATTGATAACCACCATCTAGCTAGCGTTAAATGTAGCTTAACTTAAGAGAGTTCAGAGTTCAACGTGGGGTACGGCAGGGGTGTCCGTTGTCACCTCCACTCTATGTATTGTTTAGTGAATCCCTTGCAAGAGCCTTCCAAGTTGAACCTTTGTTTCGACCATTTTACATACCCGGTGGCGCTAAAGTCAAGTGCCTCCAGTATGCTGACGACGTCACATCCGTAGTCTCCGACCTAGCTTCCTTCAGAGCCCTTACTGGCACGCTGTCTACTTTTCAAAGAGCGACAGGTGCCAGACTGAACCCCACCAAGACCAAAAGACTCCGTCTAGATAAGTGGCGGTCGAAACAACTGCCCTTCGCGGCATCATGGGTAGACGACGCCATAAAAATCAATGGCATATGGTTTGGTTACGGTTCACCAGAGTCACTTACCTAGAATGAGAAAGTGGACCTGGTGGAAGCTAGGTTGAAGGACTTCGGCGATCGCTACTTTAGTCTGTTGGGGAAGGTAACAGTTATAAATCGTTTCGTTTACCCTCTCTTGTGGTATCCGGGCACTGTTGTGGCCGCTCCAGAGGGGTGTCCTGGTGCGACTCGAGAGGGCTGTGTTTAGGTTTCTTTGGTCAGGGAAAACGGAGCTGGTCAGAAGAAAAGTGGTGTACCAGGTTCCTAGGCAGGGGGGATTGGGCCTTATGCACTTTCCTTCAAAGCTCCGTTTTCTCCTGACCAAATGTGTCTTTAGTGCTGTCGACAGTCAGATGCCGTTTGCCTACTATGTCCGTTACTGGCGTGGATTATCATTCCGTTGGCTCTTTCCTACCCTGTTTAGCAACAGTGTACCTCACAGTTCGAGGCCAACGAAGGCATACTGTCAGATAAGGGAAACACTACGTATTATGTCAACTGTAGGGGACGTTTTGCAGTCCAGTGCGGGGGACCAGTACCGGGCCATTTTTGATGACTTGGTTGGTCAGGTCCAACCCAACGACTATGCGTCAGGGCCGGAAGTGTGGCGTGCAGTCCACAGCGGGACACTTGATCACCGCCGGCGTGACCTGCTGTGGCGGAGAGCATACGACGCCATCGTAACGAATCTCAAGCGCCTTCGGTGGCGTCTTGGAGATGGCATTTGCCCCGCACTGGATGCACAAGGTGGGAGAGTGTGCCCCATGTGTTTTGGCAGTGTGGCTTTGTGGCCCTCCTCTGGGAGTGGTTTCAAGCTCTGGCTGATCGGCTCACGTTTTGTAACACCTAGACGGTCAACCAGGACTACGCTTTGTATGGTCTGTCACCCCCGCCATGCAATACAAGTGTTCGCGGGATACTTACCTTCGTTTCGGCCTCCATAAAGCTGGTCTTGTAGAGAAACCGGTGTAATATTGTGTTTAGGGGAGAGGGGAAGCCTGCGGACGTCGTCCTGGCGTCGGTGAGGACGGAGATTAAGCTGAGGGTGGAGGTCGACTTCGTCCGTTTGCCAAGGTCGACGTTCGGCAGGTGTTGGGGCCCACTTGTTTCAGTGCGGGCGGGCCGGGTGATAGTTAATTTGTAAATATTGTAAATATTAAGATTGCAAATAGTCCTATTGGCTTGGGTTTGGGGTGGTTTTGTACAAAGTTATCACAGACATTTTGTTTGCTAGCGCAATGTACAGAATTCTGTAAATAGTTATGTTTTTGTCCGGTCAGGTTTAAGTTCTACTTTGTTTCTTCGTGCCCGTTTCTACGTACGTAAAAAGCACACAGCTTAACTTAAGTTACGATGCGAAATGGACGGCGACGCGAGCGCGACCGCTGTCGTTAACAGTATACGTGTAACTTAACGTATTTACGTGGGGACGTAGTAACTTAGGATCCCCGTAATATTTGGTATGTCAGTATGTACTAAACTGTAAAAGTAATTAATGCTGCTGTTAAGCTAGCATGGTTCCCTACAGGGTCAGATAATCTGAGAGGCTTCAAAAAATGTGTTCAAACTTTATAATGTGGACAATATAATCAAAGTTAAATCTGCAAATTCACTCACCGAACAAGTATTTGTGCTGGTAGCCATATTTCACAACTAACTGAACTTCTTACAGTTAAACGTAACCAGGGGCGTAAATGCGGGGGTGTGTGACACTCCCCCCCCCCACAAGTGAAAATCAAAAGTCGGTCTCTGAGAGGCAAAAAGTCGGTCTAAAATGCAGTTCAGTGTGCCTTTCTAACAGTGGACCGGTCACGAGCAGCACTTTAGGTGCAAAAAAGCAAAAACATAAATAAAAAAAAAAAAAGAAAAAAAGAGGTCGATTTTCGATTTTCCGGAGACCTTTTTTTATTTCTTTTTTTTTTTGCTTTTCAGAAAATTTGGACGGTACAACTGTGACAATGGAAGTCGGTCTCCAAGAAATGTAGTCGGTCCCAAACTCCCAAAATAGTTCACCCCCCCCCCCCTGGAAATTTGAGTATATACGCCCCTGAATATAACAATTCTTTTCTTGGACTTGGTGATCGTGCATATCAACGTAAGTAGCTAGCTGTCAGCTGTCATACACGCGTGCGTCTTCTTTACATCCAGTGTACACAATTGCATGGATCCGTCCTGTTAGCAGACCGGACGTTATTTCGCCTGAATACCGTCTTGAAAATGAACAGGACGGAGAAAGTTTCGCATTGGCGCATGCGCACATCGATTTTCCGCTCGAGTGAACGTTCTGTTCGCTCTCCCGTCTTGTTTCGTAAGCTCTCTTAAGTCGTGTAGTGTACGGCTGGCTTAAGAGTGGCATAAGTCTAAATTTTTTACCCCACTTATTCGATTGCAATACATTACAGTTAAAAGTAACGTTAAAGTTAGGTCTACTAACACCAGTTGACTAACCTAAGTCTTGATCAATAAATTAACATTGTCAATAACATTTTTTTTAACACGTTAATTATTGTTTTGAATCCTACCTGAAATAACTGTTGCATTCATCATCATTAAACTTGTCAAAATCAAAACAATAGTCTTCATACTGGAAATCTGGATTAGTCGGGGCGTTGATGTCAAATAGAAGCATAAATTCTTCTTCGTCCAGTATATCACAACAACATATCAGTCAGAACTCCTTATTAGGAGTTCTGACTGAAACTTAAATTGATGCTAATTATATTAGATCCATTTAAGCGTGAGGAGAAAATCCTTCTAATGAATGATCATGTGGTTAAAGAGTATTGCATTCTCTCAACCAACCTTGCCTTTCCTCATTCACACTCACTCTGCTAATCTAACAATAGAATTCCATCGAACAATGCTTTGATGCCCAACTAGTTGCCGACCCTCAAGATCTAAAACTCAAAACGACTGTTTATCGCCAGGAAGCGAAGAGATGCTAGCAAACGCGCTCGACCTCCCGTCGCCGTCCATTTCGCATCGTAACTAAAGTTAAGAACAGGACGGGAACGGTGTGCGAGGACGGTCACGGTCGGTCGATTCCCCCGTCGCACTGCCACTCCGTCCTGTTTCGTAAGCTCCCTAATAACCCATGGGTGACATCTAAATCTTACAACAATACGTGTAAGTAAATTTTCAACCTAAACTGGTTGTGGCTGTAATGAGCGTTGCTTGCTGAAGTAGGTGTCAAACAAAACGTCTGTAGGAAATATACCTTCTTAGTTCAATTGCATTGCTTTCTTCAAATATTTTGAAATAAATTCACACCATATAGAAGATTTCGTGACAGTTAAATAACAAAGAATGTAAATTTTAACTAGGAAACAGATGCCACGAATTAAGGTTTGAACTTGACACTGGAGGACCTCACACGTGAGAGTGTGAGTTGATACATCTAGACCATCTAGCATGTCGGTGATACAAACGATAGCAATTTTTTATACGTTTTTTAGAATTACACAATTCCATGATTGTGGAAAGATACATTTTATATTTTATCTCTGAAATTATACAGAGTGGGTTAGCACTCGTTGGGGACAATGAGACATGCCAACGGCCCACTGCCTTTACGTATTAATGTTCAATCGGTTAACTTCTTATTCAGTGCTTGGTTCGTGCCTTAATAACCAGACCCTTTGATCTGTTATTGGCCAGTTTTGTTTTTTGTTTGTTAGGGGGGGTATGAGGCTACAAAGTCACTTCATATCGACGTACTGCATATCCACGTTGCAACTCAAGTATTATCCTAACTATGCTAGATAATGCTAAGTTGCTACGAATGATTTACCGCATATGCCCGTAGCCTCTTAAAAGCATACCTTACAAGGGAATCAAATTTGACTTCATTTTTCCTTCGCCTCACACATTGACCGCTGATTTAGACTTAGCCTTTCAAAAGGTAAGTTAAAAAAAAATCCTCAGTATTAACTAAATATAAGAGATAAAAGACCCAAAGATGAGGCGTTCTTGGGTAACATTTTTGGCTCAAATTCCGTAGCCTTACGTTTTCCAAAATTATAGCTTGTGTGTGCGGGGTACTATTCATTTGCTGCCTTTAATCGACAGTTTTATCCGCAATTGTTAAAGTAGACTGCAACGAAACTAAGTGTTTTCCCTTTTCTTTGATTCCTTGCCAAAGGTGAAACCATACAACGACCTTGACTAATGTGTCGCCGTATGTGCAGGTTTACGTGTGTTTGTGACCTTTAGCTTGCAAGTACAGGGTCTAGAAATAAGAATAATGGATCCTTTTTGTACTTGGTGTTTTATTTTATCATATTAAAATTGAGATTAATATTGTTTTTAGCATAGTTGAGGGACAGCTGCTTTGGATTTATACAAAATAGGCATACTCCCCTATTAGGATTCTGTAAAAGTTGTTGGAAGTGTTTTTCCAAGACTGTTTGTGTAGGCCTATGTGCATTATAGTATAACCTCATGTTGACCCGTAGTGATATCTCATATGTGCTTTTAGACTTTTATGTTAAGCCTATCAAGGGTAATGATACAACATTTATTGTGCATAATATGTTTTTAACTTATTGTTAACCTCGGGAGGAACTGAGGGTGGGGTGACAGGTTGGTGGTGCCATCAACTGGCAGGAAACTGGTAGAAAGTGTAAATGGTATCTATATCTTAAAATAAACATTTCAATCAGGATCTACAGGCCTGGCTAAACTCACAGAGAAAGGACAGTAAATTACAGTAGCCAGTAGCTGAATAAATGAAATCATTCGCGAAACCTCGAAAAACTCACCCCTCTCTCCTCCCTACCCCAAAAAGTTCGAAAAAAGGACAATGAAATTGAAAGTAATATTTACGCATAAATTTACCTTTGGTATTTGCTAGGCCTATCTTTATGGAACTGCTAATATGCATGCATAAAGGCTACAGATTCCACTGTTTGTTTCTATACAATACATTAAGTTAAGGCTAAATCACTCCATGACAAATAAGCAGTTGCTACCCCAATGAGCCAGTCAGAGGTCATTGCAGGTAAACAGGTTGAGGATTCGGATGTCAGCAAAGTGCTTTTTTGTTTCAAGTTATATTTAGTTTGTAGACTGAAAAAGAATAAACAAGTTGAATTAGACCCACCCTGACCTGGTCATTGTACTTCTGAAAATTATGCCTTATAAAGATTTACGTGAATACAAAACTGCGTACTATATCTGTAGCCATACTGTATGTTCGGATCCCTTTGAAATAGACTCAGTAAAGCTGCAAATATGAAACTAAATTCTTCTTGCATGGTAAGCA
Source organism: Holothuria leucospilota (assembly GCA_029531755.1). Classification (NCBI taxonomy): domain Eukaryota; kingdom Metazoa; phylum Echinodermata; class Holothuroidea; order Aspidochirotida; family Holothuriidae; genus Holothuria; species Holothuria leucospilota. The sequence goes on from JAIZAY010000248.1 coordinate 65,672, forward strand.
TAAAATTAGTTTCAATCGACATTGTTTATCTATCTCTATTCAAGCGTGGTGTTTCCTGCTTTCGACCTTCCAACGGTGGAAAAACATTTTCAAAAATATAGTTCACGGTTAGCGCTATTTCTTCAAAAAATTCTAAAGAACCTGTGGCGATACTATATTGCTTCATAGTTTAAGTCTCAGCGTAGCCACTGTAGTATACAAGAGAAAAAAAAAGTTTTGTAAAAAAGTGTTTTGCTTTCCCTTTACAACTGATGTCATCAGTGTGTGAATCAAGTTCTTTTTTGCTTCAGTGGAGCAGGCTGCTTCAGACTTACAACCGGGTCTTGTGTAAAATAGACATTTCTATTTTAAGCGAAGCATTATCACCGTAGGTCTACTGGGAACTATCTGTGTTCCAATAGACTAAACGTAGGTTTTAAAAGGTAAATGTGAAAAAACGTCTTTCATAACGACCTTATTAATATGGAAACCACACTTAACAATGCTTTAACATTTTCGTTTTGTCAGGTATGGAGTTACGAATACAGATATTGGTGGGCTTAAGGTATTAGGCAAAAATATTGAAACAATTGGTGTGCAGTTCCTGCTATGATTCGTAGCATCTGAGCGATAAAGAATCTGAGCCAATAGTATTTCTAAATATGCACAGCCGATACTCTTCAGATTATTTCATATTTCTTAACATCCCTTCCAACTAGGTAGAGTGCATGTAATCTGCATTGGAACCATATACATAGCTGATGAAAGCACTAAAACTAGGAAAAAGAGAATTAAAAAAGACGCAAGTTATACAAGGTCCATCCTAACATTAAAACCGGGTAGAGAGAAGGTTCAGAGCTTCATGATAAGCCGGTTTTCGGCAGTTAGGCGATCACGGTCAGAGCCTCGGGACACTATGGCTGCGTTAACGGCCGAGTCCTTCATCAAGTATGGGTGATGGGGGATTAAAATGTGTGGCTACACTTGATGGACCTCAGGTGTTCAGTGACTTGGAATGCGAGGCGACGTTTGTAACAACTAGTTTTGTCACAGCACAACTTTTGTCTCACCACTGAACCCCCTTTTGCCATAATTATTGTCCACTTTTATCACAACAACGGCACCACTTTTGTCACAATCATCGCCCATGTTTGTAGCAACGGAAGCCACCACTTTTGTCAAGACACTCGCCATATCTGTCACAATTTTACAAGGCACGACGACCACGTTAAATGTGCAGAGGTTCTGACCGTGATCGTCAGACCGCCGAAAACCGGCTTATAATGAAGCTCGGGACCCTCTACCCACACGGTTTTAACATTAGAATGGACCTTTTTTAACTTGTTCCCCTTCTCATTATTTTTTTCCAATTTTATTCAGCCTCCATTCGCATTTCTACACCGTGTTGGTTCTGTACGACCGGTTTGTCCATTTTTGTTCAGTTGCATTTCTTTGCCACCTGATGAAGAGTCTATACTCGAAGCGTCGTTTAATTTTCCGCAAACTTTTAGTATTTTTTACAACCTTAATCGGCATAAATATATATATATATATATATATATATATATATATATATATATATATATATATTCGCTGGTTCGAATCCTGCTAGGGGCTAAGTTTTCCATACACAAATTAATATCCTTTATCCGTATAAGGCAAGTGCTTTGTTAGAGGAAAAATGGCCTAAGGTCTCTATGCGACTATTTAATACAGCGTTCATTTGAATCATTTATATATATATATATATATATATATATATATATATATATATATATATATATATATATATATATATATATATATATATATGAGTCCTAGGTTCCCCCACCCACCTTTCCCCACCTTCCTCACATGCCTACAGCCCTGGACAGTGCCAGTGGATAGATGATATCACCGGCACTGCCGTGAACGTGAAGAAAGGTGAAATGCGCTTCCGCATGAAATAAAGCTTTGGTAGCAAAATATTTATGACAGTGTAGACTCTCCATCATGACATTTGTTGGTGTAATCAGATTATATGTGAGCCTGTGTTTTATCCACCTTTGCAACAATATTATTTGTCAAAGGTTTATGATATGAAAAAACAGGTTTCAAACATAGAGTAATCGGTTATGGAGCGTATATAAATTGGATGAATAAGTTACCTCGGTTACCTTAGTGAATTACCAGTCATTGCCATACCACAATAAACTTGCCAACTTCTAGAAGAAGTTTCTGTACGTTGGAAACCTTAAAAAAGATTGCCAGTTTGCATAGCTGTTTGTACGTGAATATAGCTACCTTAACTAGCAAAGTAGGATATTAGTAAAGACGAGTGGTAAGCCGAAAATTTCGAAAATTAGAAGCTGGAACAAATTTCATGACTTCTTACAAATCTCAGATCATCACTGGGCTTTAGTGAAGTGCATTTGATAAGATGTCATTTTATAGATACTGCGGCATAAAAACGTTACGTACTTACACGTTGTTTAGGTGTGTTCTTCCACATAAAGTCACTGATTGGACGTTTTCAAGAATGTGAATTATTCCTTTATGTAGACTGTTTGCTTAATTTATGGTAAATGACTCTAGACATTACAGTACTTAGCTTCACGGTTCTTGTCTGAGATCCATTAAATATTCAGGGGAAGTACTCACTATTTTGTACCATTATTTTGCTATAAGTTAGTGCAGTCATCTTGAAAATGCTATCAATGAAAGGAAACCATAAATAAAAACCGAATAAATTTCATTTTTAATTTTCTTTGTTTCCTTCGTCAGTTAAAGGCCGGTCGAGAAGACCTGAGGTAATATGAAGGTTATGACAATTGTTACACTGACATTTACTAGACATATCTGTGAATTTACGTTGCAGACAAAACTGTTGGCGTATATGTTTAGTTCCATGTTGTCAACCGTAGGACGCAGGTTGTCCATAGATTAGTGAAATCTAGTCCGCCAGTATTATTGTCTGACAACAACATGTTTTCATGCATTAAACCTGGGATAAATCGTGACAGACACTCTTGAAAAACTGGTATTTAGAACAAATTTGTAAAGGTCCTTTTTGTGTTTTGGAGGAATGGGGGTCTACTTTTAAAGGCATACGTGGAAGTCTAGTCTTATTTTTGCGTTTTGCATTGAAAAACACTGGTTTGCATTGAAATATGTCCAGTTAGTTAGCGTCTTTAGACAATGTTCCACGGTGTCCCTTTAATTGGGTGGCATCCAGTGAGGACAAAGAAATAAAAAAATATAAAAATGCTTAAGTCTAATCGTCACTTATAATAGGATATTCTCCAAACACTACGATGGATCAAATACTATTAACTGTTCAACCTGTTCAACCTATGATATCGACAGATCGTCAAGTCTTATGAAATGTATCTTTGTGGCAAATGAAAACGCCTTTTACTTGCCTAATCCCTACTCATCGACTTCTGTAGTATAGTGTCACATTTATTGCTAAGGACCTTCTCTCTTCTAATGGTATATAATTCATATTGCCTGATTTCACTCTACAAGTTTCTAACCTATACTGGTAAACATTAAAGTAATCGCCGAACATGATACGAAACTGATATGCTTGGTCTATTTTCACAATTTATGTGTTTGTAGCAAACACATTAATAACGAAGTGCAATAATCACTTTTTATGGGGAAATGACCCTCAAAATATGTTTTGGTCAGACTTCATAACTTGATTCCGTTCTTTGTTCTTTCCTTTGCCATTGTATGTTCTTCCATAATGAAAACGCAATAGTTCTTAACGACATCTCTATTGGAAACGACAAGAATTAACAAAATTATCAAAACTGGCAAAATGCTTGACGCTTAAAAGAACTGCGTTGCGGCTTTTAGCTACAGACTGAGACAAAGCCAATTTATCCTTTTATCAAGCTATTTCAAAATACAGAAGGAAATTATTAGTTAAGAATTAAAACTCACTACTCGTATATTATCTACTCCCTGTGTTATTTGTGTAGTGAGTTACTTTCTGCTTTCCTTTTAGTTTTATTTTGTTTCCTTTGCTACCTTTAAAAAGAGCCATTGAATTTGAAATTCAGAATATGTAAAAGTATCAAGCGACTGATCTTATGGAGGACGCGACATGTCAAGTACACTCTAAGAAATTTGGATAAAAATCCCACCAACCTTTGTCGCTTATGTGAAAATTCTGAAATTGGTTAAAGTTTGTTCAATAATTGTTGATTATTGGGTTTACCGAGAGGCCGGTTACTACTTGATTGGGTAACAAGTCTCTCAGCAAACCCCCAAAACAACAATTACCGTTACCCAATTTCAGTATTTCCAAATATGTGCCCGGTGTTGGTGACATTTTTACCCAGCATTTTTGGATGATGGTCTAAATATTTTCTTCAAGGACGCAGGGGGGTGTTGGAATCATTAACAAGCACCTTAATAATTTGATTATTTTTCTACCTGGATTACCTCTTTTGAATTTTGTTAGTGATAGTTTGTTGGCAATTGAGAGGAGAGGGAGAGGATAGTAGATCACATAAAGGGGCAGGGACTATTTGCCTCTTTTATTTATGTGTATATC
>JAIZAY010000300.1:0-62370 GCA_029531755.1 Holothuria leucospilota
ACCATGGGTGGCTCGTCATGATTCTTTCAACTGACGTTCAAATGACCCTTTTAGGGAAGCACACAAAGAACTTCACAAAAATATGGCAGATTTACTAATTTTAAAGGAAAATTGAAAATAAAAGCTTTCAAAGGGAAATGACTGAGACAGGAGTAAGGCATAAAGCTGCCGCATGACAAAAGTGACAGCCTGCGAGGATTACCAAGCACGTACCATGTTGCTTATTATCTGTAAATACACTCAATGACCTTTGAATAAGCTTGCTTAATGAGTAAAATAGCTCACTTCAAATTATGTACACCACGCTTAAGATTTTGCCGATAGTATGAGATTGCCACGCAATCTCCCCTTGATGCAAGCATGTAAGGTTGTACACCGCCAGTGGCGTAGCCAGGATTTTTTGAGCAGGGGGCACTGGGGGTCACGAACCTTTCCTAGGGGTACAATTTCTTAATTCTCTCCCTCTCTATAGGGCTTATATATACAGAATTCTCTCCTCTATAGGGTTTATATACAGAACTGAGCATTCCAAAATTTTCCGGGGGGCACCTGGGGTGGCACGGCTTTGTCGAGGGGGGGCACGTGCCCCCTCATGCCCCCGTAGCTACGCCACTGTACACCGCGCTGGCACCAATGGGTGTGTGACATTATGATGGAGTAACGCGGTGGAACTTGAACTCTTCTCAAACAAGCCACTTTAGTCAGCAGTTAGTGACGTATAAGGTTACACCAAGTCACTGACACACTATCCCATGCCAAAGCAAAGATGCAATTTAATTGTTTTATTTTATCAATCTGGGAGAAAATTTACACTCAGAAAACCTATGTATGAAATTGGTGGTTTGAATAATTACAGAAGCCCCAGGAGTTCCTTACACGGCTTTTCCAATATATTACTCAAGTCTACCGTGTGCTGTAAAGTTGTAAGGACTATGTTCGCCCCCACGATTTTACAACCAAAAGATTATATCTCTCATGCAGTTATACAAAATTATGAAGTGGGTCTTTGAACTAAAGCATATACATATATATATATATATATATAATATATATATATATATATATAGTCGATACACAGTCTATATATATATATATATATATAGATATATATATATATATATATATATATATATATAACGCTAATTCCCACCTTAAGGGGAAATTGTTATATCTGCTTGTACATAGGGCGAAAAAAAGATAATAAAATACATAAGAAATAAATTCGCCCTAACGTCTAAACATATAAATTAACGTTATTTCAATGGCCAGCCATCCGTTCGTGTTAACAGCTAGGTGTCCGTAAATTTGACAACTTTGAAGTAATGGCATCTAGTTTGTAAATCTAAGAGGGCGCCCTTGTAAGTTTACGTATTTCTATAGAAAAAGTGTGTGGAAACGTTAAGGCGAAACTTATGTTTCACCCGAAAATTTTTTTCCCCTTAAGGTCGACTTTTCAACAACAACTTTCCCCCTAAGTGCCGAATTAGAGAAATATATATATATATATATATATATATATATATATATATATATACATATATATACATATATATATGTGTATATATATATATATATATATATATATATATATATATATATATATATATTTCTGTTAATACCCTATTAGGGAGACAAATTGTAGTTATAATTGGTATATTAAGGAGACATTTTCACTAGGGAGACAAATTCACGTCTCCCTAATTCTTGGCACCATTATTTTAACCCCTTCTCTACATTCTTTCTAAAAGATTTTTATTTCTATGGTAGCGTATTAGCGCCCTCTTTATTATGCCACTGTGTAAGCTGCATAAATACATCATAGGTGCTATTATTTACCATAGAAATACAGGTGTGTCATGTGCTGCATGTAATTATATGTATTATAGGGAGACAAATAAGTATTGCGAAATACTTTATAATATTTTGTTTATTTAATTAAACCTTGTGTGTAAAAGATACAGTTAAAACAAACATACCATAAGTTAAAGGCATTCATTAAGAATTATTGTTATTTTTGTGTGAATATTTGTATGCTTAGATAAGGAATTATATTAAATTTCATGAATATAACCGATTGTCTCCCTAAGGAAGGATTTTATCCCAATGTCTCCCAAATGTTTAATTTAGTGTTATATATATATATATATATATATATATATATATAATATATATATATATATATATATATATATATATATATATATATATATATATATATATATAAGGACGAAATAGCATGATAGCGACATCCGTGTATTGGCAAATAAAGAATAATAACAACAAGAGCAGCGGTAATGCCTTAGCAGCCAACATTGTATTGAAAATAGGAAATTTTCGAAGCCCTGCTTCTTCCTCAGCGTATAGTCAGACAGTGAACTTACTACCAGAAGGTTACAAAACAAAAAGTTATATGTAAAACACGAAAAGCTGGTAGCTCATCGGAGACAATTGAAAGCACCCAAGTGCGACCGTTCCCTATTCAGACCATGGTCCAGCGTATTAAGCTTATTGATGAGCTTTAGTTCGTACGATTTACGTTCGGAATCAGATTTGAAGCCTCCACGTAGCAGACAACAGTGTAAGTTTTCAAGTCCATGATCTGGGAGATTAAAGTGAAGTGAAATAGTGTGGTGTTCAGATTTACTGCGAATTGTCTGTTTATGGTTATTAAACCGGAGACGGAATGGAGTTTTGGTCTCGCCGACATAATTTCCATTAGGGCATTTGTCACAATAGAAAAGGTAAACCACATTGGTCGAGTTGCAGTTGAAAGGACCGGGATAAAGTTTAATATTAGTGCCGGGAGGGGTCACAACGGTGTCAGTAATCAAATGCTTGCAAATCTGACAGCGGGGGCGATTACATGGTAGGTTACCCGGTGGGGGTGGGTTCAGTGGGGGTAACGAACTTGAGACCAGAAGGGAACTCAAAGAGGGTGGCTGTTTAAGGGCAAGGACTGGTTGGTAATTGAAACACGCGGGGGTCGGGTGGGGTCCCGATTGTAGAGTGGGCCAAAGGGACTTGAAATGTCTAAAGAGTCTTCTACATTGGGGAAAATAAGTGGTGACAAAGGGAATGCGATCATAGTTAACCTTGGACTTATACTGTAACAGCTGTTCTCGAGGGAATTTGTTGGTCTTTCTACAAATAGCATTGATTAAGCGAAGGGGGTAGCCACGGTCAAGAAACCGTTGCTTCAGTTCAGATAATTTGGCACGGAAGTCCGTCGGGTCCGCACAAATTCGCTTAAGTCTAAGGGCCTGGCTATACACATAGACTCCTTGATGTGGTTAGGGTGAAAACTCGTATACTGGAGATACGCATGTCTGTCAGTGGGCTTGCAGTATACAGAAGTATGAATGGATGAATCCCGCAAGCTTACTAGAACATCTAAAAAAGGTAATGACGTTGGGGAAAAGTGGTGTGTGAATTTGATAGAGCCGTGGGCATTATTAAGGTCCCGGATGAAATTAATTAGCTCTGCTTCTCCTGGTCCCAGATCATAAAAATATCATCAATAAATCTTAAATATAGAACAGGTCTGTGAGCGCGACCTTCTAGGAAATCCTCTTCAAGGGTAGCCATGAAAAGACAAGCATAGGCCGGAGCCATTTTTGTCCCCATGGCCGTGCCATGGGCCTGAACGTAATGTTCACCTTCAAAACTGAAATTATTATGTGATAGGATGAATTTCATTAGGGAACATAGTTTTGAAACAAGGGGTCTGGCGATATTTTCACCTACCAGGAAGCTCTCACAAGCCTTAATACCATCAAGGTGTGGTATGTTAGTATATAGCGACGATACATCTAAAGTGACTAACAAACAATCATTTGACAACGATACAGTCTCAATTTCAGACAGTTTTTGCAGGAACTGAGTAGTATCCTTGATGTAACTGCGGATCTTGGGTAAAAGTGGTTGGAGGAATGAGTCAACAAAGGCGGACAGGTGCTCGGTGAGAGTTCCCCTGCACGAAACAATGGGTCTTCCAGGAGGACTGATGTTGTGTTCCTTGGCGTATGTGACCCAGTCAGTGACATTGGTGGGGATCTTTTCGCGCAATTTGTGGATCTTGGGTAATAGGTAGAAGATCCCTGGTTCCGGGGAGTCCGGTATCAATTTGGTAAGAGTGTCTCTGTAGGGTTGGGGAAATTGCGAGATCAAACTTTTAAGTTCCTTTTGGTACTCACCGATCGGGTTGTAAGGGAGGTTCTGGTAGAAGTGTTTGTCAGATAGCTGTCTCATAGCCTCCGTGACGTACGAGTGGCGGTTTTGGATCACTATGGCACCCCCCTTGTCCGCAGGTTTAATGACTATGGTATTGTCCTTTTTTAGTTTGAGGGCCTCAGATTTTTCCGCCCTACTGACATTTCCCTCAATTGTGGTGTTTTTTGCATTCAGGAGGAAGGCATCAAGGTACTTCCGAGCCTGATCTACGAAAGAATCTACATAGATGTTTCTTCCGCTTGGAGGTGTCCATGTGGACGGTTTGTAGCAGTTTGTTGCAGATCATGGACTTGAAAACTTACACTGTTGTCTGCTACGTGGAGGCTTCAAATCTGATTCCGAACGTAAATCGTACGAACTAAAGCTCATCAATAAGCTTAATACGCTGGACCACGGTCTGAATAGGGAACGGTCGCACTTGGGTGCTTTCAATTGCCTCCGATGAGCTACCAGCTTTTTCGTGTTTTACTTATAACTTTTTGTTTTGTAACCTTCTGGTAGTAAGTTCACTGTCTGACTATACGCTGAGGAAGAAGCAGGGCTTCGAAAATTTCGTAACTTTTTTCAATACAATGTTGGCTGCTAAGGCATTACCGTTGCTCTTGTTGTTATTATTCTATATATATATATATATATATATATATATATATAGATAGATATATATATATATGTATATATGTATATATATATATATATATATATATATATATATATATATATATATATATATATATATATATATATATATAATATATATATATATATATATATATATATATATATATATATATATATATATATATATATATATATATATATATATATATATATATATATATATATATATATATATATATTATACCTTGCACACTCTGTCACTGATAATTAAATATTATTAAATTCTCGTTTCAAGCTGTATTTTGAAGCTGAAATATTTTCATTGCCCGAATCTTAGCCGACCTTGCCCCATGTCCCAAACACTGCGTCAAATTTGAACAACTTCTAGGGAATAATGCAGCTTGTTCAAGACACACTGGAAGTAGGAGTGTCTCATTCTCACGCACGGGTTTACTGTGTTGTGCGTGACTGGCCAGATACTTTAAGAAGTTTCACGTAAAAAACGTAGGATAATGAACAATACAGCCTTAAATTAATCACTGTTTGTGTGAAGTGTGGGCGTGTGTCCTACCGTTGAACGATACAGGTCAATGATTCTTTTCTTGATGGATTTTGTTCACGTTCCATAACCACTATGATGGCTATAGCTACGGCGTTACAATGATAAATGTGCTTAGTGCAAAACTGGATTAGGTGTGGGATAGTGTTAGCGTACAAAGTTACGTAGAAAGTTTCCAGCACACAGGGATCGTCAAGGATCCCGCCACCATTATTTCGCCATTCAAATGAACCATTTCTTCTGATGGTCGGATACTCGGATAGCTCAATACAGGTGCAGCTGATAGCTGACTACGATGCTTACACTGCGTTTTCTTACTAAATAGTAGTATAGTTTCATCTTGGCAAATTTTATCTGATTGTCTTGGCTACAATTCGAATACCTTTAACAGATTAGGCTATCCGACATTTCTTTTTAAATTTCAAATGACAAAATTTCTTAACGAGTAAAAATGGGCCTAAATGCAGTTCGTTGTCGACAGTCTGTTCTTGTCTACGCGGATTTTCTTCCGGAAAATAGTAATCGTAATGTGAATCTTCCTACTAAGTTTGGAAGTAATTTTTCCTAGCCAGTATTTCTTCCAAATTATTGACTTGTTGAACATCATTGGTGTTTCTTATGTTAGCATAATTATTACATTTGCCATGTACTATCTTGTGTTCTAAAACCCCACGCTACATCTCTAGCCCCATACCATGTCCTCTTGTCTTTTTGACTCACCAATTCAATTAGCCCTTTAACTGAATTTCTAGTGCAAAACGAGTGAAATTTACGACTTTTTATTTGTGGCTGACGTTCATCAATGGGATTACACAACAACCAGAGAACTTGATTCCGAGGAGCCAAATTCATCAAACATGCAGATCTCCCTTGGCCTATCCGCCACTTCTTTGTTTGAAAATTGTCTTGGACCCCACAAGAGATGTTATTTTGTGGGATTCGGACCAACTTCGTTCAGGAGACAACGGGGCCGGAAATTCCTTCTAAACCCATGAAATTGATTTTGTGTAAGTCTCAATCAAAAATTAAGCTATTTATTTTTAACCTCAAGAGGATGAAGTAATATTATTTTCCAAATTGCTACTTATTTCTATGGGGTGGAAATAAAATAATGGCAGATGAGATCACAATGGCCAACCGTCTGAGGTAAATAATCACTGCAAGAAGGGTCTAAAGTCTGATGCAAATTGCTTAAACTGTCGTGGCCCGGTGTGGTAACATACTCAGTAAACATGAATTCTGGCCAGTGGATGTCAAATAAATGTAACACTTTCAACAGGAACGAAATACGTTGTTTGTGTTATTTTTTTGAATTGTATCATTTGCCCTAATCTAGCTATTTGAATTCAAGTTTTTTATAAAAAGTCCTCTCATAACAAAATGGACATTTTAAGCTAAGTAGTTGTGATGTTTCTTTTACTTTGAATAGAAAACCTTGAGGTTCAATCCCACTCCAGATAATGATGAACACACAACTAAGATATTTATAGAAATGTGTACTTTAATAGAGTTTAAATCATCACAATTGCCATGAGTGACTAGGACGTTTTGTTCGTAGAAAGTCGGCCATGAAACAATGTGATCATAGGCTACGTCGGTCACCTGCTTATATTTAGACTGCTATAACTGCCTACAGATTTAAGACTGTTATAAGTGTTAGATATTCAAGCCACCAAGAAATCACTGATATTATGTTTTTAACCAGAAATTAGTATCATTGAGAGTGTATGCAAAACTTTAGTGAATTTCTGCAAGAAAATATCGTCGGTAAAGATTTGGTGCAAGTCGTGCTTCCTCAACAAACATACTTCTCCTAGTCCCCATCAATTACCAACTCTCGCATTTTCCTACTGGGGGGGGGAGGGGAGGGGGGCTAGTTGTGAAATGTCTATGAAAAAGTTACACGCAAAGCAAAGTTACTTTGTCATTTAAACCACAAAAAATTAACCGTAGCTATGTTAGTCCTGCCAGACTAGGTGATATCTGTCAGTACTGGGTATGCGCACACAACGGATGTTGTTTACATTGCTGCGGTTTGTTAGATGAGTGATATGTATGTTAGTTTTAATCTTAGGAGGAGTATTAACCAACATCCAACGGTCATTGACTTCCCATGACAGTATAAATGTTACATAGGGCAGCACAATACAATAGATATATGACATCAAGTAAGTATGATGCCACAAGTCGGAACTGTTAAGTGACGCACATGTAATTGACGTGTGGTGGCATTTTAGAGACTCGGGATGGATTAGATAGCCATTTCATTCTAAACATAATTTAGCCGTAGCCTAATTATAGAAATTGCTTTGCACAGTTTCGTTTGAAGGTGTAAGAAAATTGTTTTCTCAAAGAAACACTTGGTCATTACTAGGATGTTTTCATTCCATGAATCATTTCATGAAGTTATACACTCAATTAAAAAGCTCAGGGGTAGATCCAGAGGGAGGGGTTGGCAACGTCCGCCTCCTCAAATTTCGAGATGTGTCAATTTTTGAAGTTGAAATTTTCGCTCACAAGCCAAAAGATTGTATGGGACAGATCAGTGGAGGCACCCATTCTTTGCCAATATTCGGCAGAATACGCTCGACATAAGGACTAAAATTTCAGCTTTTTTTCCCACGCTTTAAAAATTTTGATTGTCTTTTCTTTCATATTTGGGATCCGAATACCTGAAGAGAGCCTCCGCCCCCACATAGGTAGCCAGTGCACACAACATAGGTCTGACTGTTGTTTTGGACAGACGATGGAAATAGCACCATGCATGTCACCCTCATAGTGGTTAGTTGCTCTTACAGTTGATGTTACATGCCGTTCAGAGGAATTGGAAAAAGAATCAACCGATTGTCACTCTCCGGGCCAGATATCCTTAATTAGCGCTTGAATTGATACAATTATTTTCACTGTTCTCAATTGGTTTAGGCCGTAAAAAGAAAGTTATGGTAACCTGTTTTTAAAGGCACTCGTCCCATGCCCAACTCCGTGTCTCTAATCTCAGCCCTCTTCCCATAGTCGCCCTTTCTTCATCTTCCTTCATTTTTGGAATAATGAATAATGAAGTCAAGCACATGTGCCCCTCTGGCTTAAGCGTATTGAGAGATATCTCAGGAGGTGGCGTGAGGTGTTCCTAGTAAAATGTTTCCTCGTTGGCTTAAAAATATTTAACATGAACTTTGTCTAAGGACCCCGTTTCATACGTCTATGTCCTCGGTGTTCCCACCCTGCAAAAAAATTTGGCTATAAAACAATCTTTTCACATATGGCATATGCTGAATTAAGGGTTCGTTTATGCTATTGTAGGATTTGAAATCTCTCGTAAAACAAGAGGTCTGTTTGTCCTGCAACGTGATTTATTCGAATAGGCTAAAGTTTATGAAACTTTTTTTCTCTATTAAGTTCATGAGATATGAAAATAATATTTAGATGCATCTTTGAAAGCCTGTGTAGTGCACCTTCTTGTATTTCAGTCTTGGAATCTCATTTGGCACTGGTTTCGTTGGTTGACGGGTGGTGGTTTATGATGGTTCTCTGCAAAGATTGTGTGATTGTCTTCAATCCCCCTCCCTCCACAATTCCAAAAGGAGCTACGACAGTGACATGTAGCAACACTTTGCATCCAAGCCAACTGGCATAACAGCGACACCTCTTTCTCCTTTATCCAGCCAGATGAAAGAGAAAAATCACTAATAACATTTCTAACTATATCATTAAATCAAAGTTTGCCCAAAACTAAGTCCGTTTGCGTCCAAACAACCTTACATAAACAAAACTCCCTTAAAGAGTCTCGCATGCTTTACACCCATCTTAAGAAAAGAAACATCCCTGAATATTGATAAGGATTCTACATATGTAACTAGTTCAAAGCGTTGCCAAAGATGGCACCAGTATTAAGTTAAGCCACATAACACAAATGTAATTCTTTCTTTAGCTTTCCTTACAAACTTATCAAAAGCAGCGACCCTGCAATGGTTGACAAAGATGGATCCGTCCGATTCACATGTATCCTAGATACGCGACCAAATCCCCTCCCCCCATCGACATTGTCATGGCACCGGCCTGAAAGAAGGGCAGCTTAAGTACACTTAAGATTAATGGCCGAAGATCTTTCGCGAAAGACGAGCGTGTTAATGCACGATACTCTTGTTCTGAGATGTTTCTTGGCGTACCGTATTCATTCTTTATCAATATGTTCTAAACTATAAAATCGGTGTCTTACATGAGAACATAAAACATGGAATGTACCTTTTTTTCATTTCGCCCTTCCCTCTTCAAAAAAGACCCCTAGTTCCACCCCGGAGTTTAATTTGTTTTGGTCTTGTTATCTTTAGGGAGCTTACGAAACAGGACGGGAGAGCGAACAGAACGTTCACTCGAGCGGAAAATCGATCTGCGCATGCGCCAATGCGAAACTCTCTCCGTCCCATTCATTTTCAGAACGGTATTCAAGCGAAATAACGTCCGGTCTGCTAACAGGACGGATCTCTGCAATTGTGTACATACACTGGATGTAAACAAGACGCACGCGTGTATGACAGCTGACAGCTAGCTTAAATTGCTAATCCTATTAGATCCAGTTAAGCGTGAGGAGAAAATCCTAATGAATGATCAAGTGGTTAAAGAGTATTGAATTCTCTCAGCCAACCTTGCCCACCTCATTCACACTCACTCTGCTAATCTAACAATAGGATTCCATTGAACAATACTTTGATGCCCAACTAGTTGCCGACCTTCAAGTTCGACTCACTGTTCTAAAACTCAAAACGACTGTTTATCGCCAGGAAGCGAAGAGATGCTAGCAATCGCACTCGCCCTCGCGTCGCCGTCCATTTCGCATCGTAACTAAAGTTAAGAACAGGACGGGAACGGCGTGCGAGGACGGTCACGGTCGGTCGATTCCCCCGTCGCACTGCCACTCCGTCCTGTTTCGTAAGCTCCCTTTTGGCTCTCAGAGAACGGTAAAAAGTTAACATTTCTTTTTAATTAATGCTACCATTTATTTGCTTGCAAACCCCCGGGTCGCTCTAGAGTGCGTTTTGAAAACTCGCAATACCACACCTGTCACATAAATATTTGTATGGCTTAGTAATGTAAAGCCTCTAACTACATTCTTATAAAGTTGGGTAAAATAATTAACCAACTTTTAACCAACTGTGGTTACATATGTATACACTCAAAAATTGAGTAAAGTTTGCCCAATCACTATTGAATAACATTTGCTCAGAATTTGGTTACATTGTTCACCCAAAATTTGGTTAATGAATACTTTGCCAAACAGTAGTTTGCTAAAATACTCACCCAATATTAGTTAATGAATATAGTGCCAATGCAGTGTTTTAACCAATCGTGGTTTGATTGTTTCATCTCGTTGGACAATATGATGATTGATACTGGCTAATAAATATTGTTAGAACATGTCATTCTACATTGCATAACTCTTTGATTATCATTAGCAATAGGGGATCGTAGACTCGAAAATTTTTGTGAAGAAAAATGAGCATAAGGTATCGTGTGCAGTCAGTATTCAATGCTTTTATCAAGCTTATAGTAAAAAGATTAGGAAAAAAACTTGATACTGCTAGTAGGACCAATCCCAATGTTTCAGGTTAAACTAGCCCTGGCTAACCAAGCTCACACCCCCTGGTGCTAGGCTAGGCTATCCTAGCCTGGGTGAACGTAAACATTTGGGCCTGGGCTTACTTGCAGCAATAAGTAGTTCCTTAACCGTTTATTTATCAGTTCGATATAAACATCGAGTAGCCTAAAGGCTGCTACATAAATAGTTTGTGCACATATCAACTCTCAGCTACAATCTACAACCCTCCAACTAACATACTGAGACTTCCATCGTCGAATCTGTTGTCCTTCGATGGACTAGCTATGGCTGTTAAGATGTCCATATGTTCAGTGATTCTTTTCATATTATTGTTTGCCGAGTGCGAAAAGTTTGAGCAGGAAAATTGCTCCATGTCGGATAATAACTTCTGTTTAAAAGCCTCACGCTGGTAAAAGAAATACCCGACATTGTTCATAAACACAAATGCCTAACTAAATTTCCCAACTTTTTATGAGTGTTGGTTGTTATTCACTTGTTATTCCTCAGTAACATTACATCTTTATTTAAGAGTTATACAAATTCGTGATGAAAGAAGAAAGTGGGATTTTGCTATTTCCTTGTCGAACAAGTGCGTACAAAGCGCACTAGTGCGCTAGTGGGATAAAGGCTGGGAGTAAAATACCCCGCGGAGCGGACGAAGTTTTTTCGTTCAGCTCATGGCTGCGAAAAAAAACAAACGTCCGCAGGCTTTGGAAACAAGTTCCTTTCATCTGCGTAGAAATCCAACGCAAACTTCATTTACATATTTGCCGTTGCCGTTCATGCTCATGAATATTAAGTTCATCAACTTTTGGGCTCAGTGAAAGGAATTTATGGTTATCGCCGGCAGGCTCTGAGGGGCGGCAGCCACAGAGGCGGCAGCCACAGAGGCGCTACGTAGGCTAGGAGTAAAAGCCCCCAGTCAACATCGTGGGTGCTAGCGCATGGGTCCTTCACCACTTGTCAAGGACATAATCACCTTATTTTGACGTCTCTGTAAAATTTATCAATCTAATCAAATAAAGCTCTTACCTTTAAGCAAATATAGTTCAAAAATGCATGAAGTGTAGCATCAAATTGTATCTAAGTACCCAAAAATGTTAAATTGCTTTGGAAGGGGTAGGAGAGTGCCCTAATAAATACAACTCTCTCTCTCTCACGACGGTTGTATAGAGCGTTAAGCCCCATGTTGAGAACAGAATTCTACGCTTTTGCACAAATGAACTCTTGAACTAAAATTCTCTTTTTCAGTAGTGTATCTGCTGGGGGGCAGGGGGCAAAGTGCCCCCCATTTTTACCCTGTCAGTTTCGACCGGAAAGATGAGCCCAGATCACCGGTTTGAAAAAAGGGGCATGTGAAGGAAAGGAGAAAGGGAGAAACGGAGAGAAAAGGAAAAGAAGATGGGTGAAGGGAAGGAGATATTAAAGTGTACCTAAAGTCTGAAAATTCAAAAATATATATTGCAGAGCATGAAATCTGAATTCCAGTTGTCCAAATCCCATCTTCACAGGACATTCCTAAGCTGAGATATAAAATGTTGAAGTTTATTCACTCAATTTAAAAAGGTAGATTGCACAATAATTTGTGATGTCATTGTTGTACTACTCAAATTACAACCTTTGTATTTCTTTGTTTTTCTGAAAGTTACTACAACTCGTGCCAAAATGTGATCGAATCCTTACGACTTTCAGGTGACTTGACTATACAAGCCCTCTCTGTACAGCATGTCATGCAACAAAACAGGAAGTGTTCAAGGTCATATAAACACTTTTAATTTTTAAAGAAAAAAAAAAGCATTTAATGTGAGTTGTACCACAAGAAGGACACAAATTATTGTGCAACGGACTGTTTGGATTTAAGTGAATAAATTTTAACATTTAATATCTCAGCAACGGAGCAAGCTTTGACAATGGGAGTTAGATCAATAAGATTCATTTTGCAACCTCTAAAATATATATTTTCAAAATTCTAGACTTTAGGTACACTTTAATCTTTAGATTAGAGATACTGACAAGTTCTTCCGCTAATCTTATAACCCGTAAAAGCAATAAGTTACATAAGTTCTATTCCGATGAATGTCCGTCTGATTAACGCATCGAAAAGTTCTTAACAGTTCTTTTCTAGCAATTTCCATCGTTTTATCTGTAAGATAGCATACCGATGATACGGTACTGTACAGCACTGATACCGTAGTCCAGAGAATCAGTAGTCACCTACGCCTATATTTTATTTCCAGGTCTGATAAGGGGCAATCTTGATTGTTTTCCAGGATTTCACTATATCGCTTGAAAATGCGGAAGGGGTGCAATTAGGTTTAAAGACTTTAGATTCAAATACTAAAAGACACTGAGAAACCAGGGCGTGGTCTCAATAACGTGTGACATCATAAAATTTTAATTACCTAATTTCATTGTTAAATGCCCTTCCCACCTTAAAACATATAAGCGAGAGGCAACTAAAAGGGCAATGTATATTGCAGTGATCGTCGAAATGTCACTTTTGTCAGCATGTGCTGCTTTTGGTATCACGTTACCCTTGTCCAGGGCATTGTGCTATACTTTGCAACAGTGATACCCAGCTCCACATATTTTGGACAGACATCCGCTTTTTGTAATTTAAGTTCTCTAAACAGAACTGCGATGTTCAGTGGCATACACAGGGAGGCCACTGGGTCATGCCTCATTGATGATGATTGTTTCTTTTTTTCTTTGTTCCTAAAAATTAGGAAATATTTAAACACAAATTTTGCTTCAAAAGGTAGCGTATGTGGCACCAGATTGCGTGTAAGGTTACCTAATTTTTCAAAACTTTCTAAAGGGGAGGAAATACCCCTTCCTTTAGACCCCTCCCCAGGCTGGCGATCACACAACATACTGCATAGTACCCCCTCCCCCTTGAGAGACAAGGGGGAGACATCCTGGGTAGGCCACTGCTGATAAAGATGTCAAAATGGCTGCAACTGAATTTGAACAATTTTGTATCTTGTTAAATGAACTTACACCATGGGATGCGGTAATAATGACTCTACAAGTTATGCTGAATTAGTATTTTTAACATTACTTGCTCAGCGCACCGGATCTTTGGAACCATAGTCGTGTCATCAGTCTATTCCGAGCGGTCATTTAGCAATTAAATATCATTTAAAGCCACCTCAGGTCAACAATGGGGGAAGAATGGGTAGTCAGTTTAATATTAATTTCCATTGAAAGAGAAATGACAGAAAGAATCGACTTTGGCAATGAAATTGACAGGTTTAGTCGCATGGCCAACACAAATTTAATATTGCAAGGAATTCTTTTACTACCATATACTATCATATATTGCTATCACATACTGCCCTTTACCTATCAACTCAAAGTTCCATGGTTAAATCGAATTTTGTTTCGCCACTCCAGTGTACCTGACGAAGAGAGACACCATGGAAATAGTTATTCGGAATTTGCGGGTACATTTTGAGTATTTTTTATGTGCTATAAAGCAGTAGGCATATAGGCTCATGTCAGAGATGGATGAGGTGGCAGCAAAGCGTGAAGTGAGAGCAGTAAAATATAACAACGATATAAAAACATCTTTATCTTTAGATCCAAGGAATATTCTCGACATCTTTCTTTTCCCTGATTAGGCTACACCATCTACTCACTCTCATTTAGACCAACAGTCAGGCAGCATAGCCACATATTTTCATGAGATGCGGACACGCCGGACAAAAGCGCCAAAATTGGTATGTGACTTCCTTAGGGCATAACTGTTCAACCTGGAAGGGTTGCCACTTGCCAAAATTGTGTGGAACATCCATGGTCAGTAGAGGGCATTTTCCAAAATGTCCAACATAAACCATTAAATAATAAAGAAAATATTCTTAAAAAATATTTTCGAGGCATCGACTCTTCAAATTTGGTCATATTGCATGACAGAAATTCCAAAATTAATATACTGGGACTGTTTTGGCTAGATTCATGTTAACCAAGATGGCGAAAAAACAAAATGGCCGCCAAACTGAATGAAATATTTCCAAAAATTGTGTAAAAACATTGCAAACTTCCACATTCCCTAATCATAATGATGTAAATTAATGTTTTATAATTAGGACTAAAATTAACAAGCCTTGGCACAAGAGGAATTGACCGCCAATATGGCGGAAAAGCACCGAAGAAGTAAAAACAATACAGTAAAAATTCCCACGAAAATGAAAAAAAAAATTAAAAAGAACGAAGAAAAATCTCAGAAAATAATCAATAAGAATGTATTTCCATTAAAAACCCTAAATATCTTTATGGCAGTTTGTACATAAAATTAAAAGCATGATTTCTGATATTTTATACAGGATCCCAAACCAACCAAGATGGCGGAAACAACAAAATGGCCGCCAATATAACGATCATAATGTATTAAACATAATATGAGAAATAATCATTTAAAATACTTTTGACACAGATGCCCTTATTATTTGGCCATATTTCATGAAAAATAATCCAAAATGATGTTTTAAAATAACCTTTCGATTCAGGACAACCAATATGGCAGAAAAAAGCAAAATGGCCGACAAACCTATAATTCTGTTAATGATATTATAATTAATAGGAAAAATAATCATTAAAATACTTTTGACACAGGTAGATCTAATCTGTGCTCATATTATATATTAAAAGTATTTTTCTGGACATTTCTTGCGGGATTCGGGTCAACCAAGATGGCGGAAATTTCAAAATGGCCGCTAGTATTAAAATTTCAATATATTATAATATTAGGGAAAATTACCCTAAAAAATATGTATTTGTGAGTTGCTCTGTATATTTGGCCATATTTCGGGCCAGGTACATAAACGTATTTTTCAAAACATTTCTGTTGGAAATCAGGTCAAACAAGATGGCAAAAGTAAAATGGGCCGCCGGTAGTATAATTACAATAAAAAGGAAAATCATCAGTCAAAAATATTCTTAACACATTTAAACCTAAAATTTGGTTAAAATGTGTAATAAATATTCAAAAAGTATTTTTCTGGACATGTTTTACAGGTTCAAGGTCATCCAAGGTGGCAAAAATAACAAAATGGCCGTCCATATAATTGTTGTATAATCAAAATACATTGAAATAATGAGAAAAATGTTCATCAAAACTATGTTTGTCACACTTACTCTTAATATGTGACCATGTTGTATGCTAAATAATTAAAAATTGTGTTTTAGAACATTTTTGTTGGAATTCAGATCAACCAAGACGGTGGAAATAGCAAAATGGCCGCCGATTTGTATAGATACAATATAGCATAATAATAAAGCAAATAATCATTAAAATATTTTCCACACATTTAAACCTAAAGGCTGTCCATATTCTGTAATAAATATTCAGAAAGTATTTTTCTGGACATTTTTTGCAGGATCCAGGTCAACCATGATGGCAGAAATAGCAAAATGGTCGCCCATATGATTATCATGAAATATACTGTAATTATTTAATAATTATATGGACGGCCATTTCGTTATTTCGCCACCTTGGATGATCTGGAACCTTCGAAACATGTCCAGAAAAATACTTTCTGAATATTTATTGCATATTTAGACCACATTTTAGGTTTAAATGTGTTAAAAATATTGTTAACGGATTATTTTCCTTAATAATATAAAATATTGTAATTACACCACTGACAGCCATTTTCCTACTTCCGCAATCTTGTTTGACCTTATTTTCAACAGAAATGTTTTGAAAAATATGCTTTATGTACCTGGCCCGAAATATGGCCAAATATACAGAGCAACTCACAAATACATATTTTTTAGGGTAATTTTCCCTAATATTATAATATATTGAAATTTTAATACTAGCGGCCATTTTGAAATTTCCGCCATCTTGGTTGACCCGAATCCCGCAAGAAATGTCCAGAAAAATACTTTTAATATATAATATGAGCACAGATTAGATCTACCTGTGTCAAAAGTATTTTAATGATTATTTTTCCTATTAATTATAATATCATTAACAGAATTATAGGTTTGTCGGCCATTTTGCTTTTTTCTGCCATATTGGTTGTCCTGAATCGAAAAAGGTCATTTTAAAACATCATTTTGGATTATTTGTCATGAAATATGGCCAAATAATAAGGGCATCTGTGTCAAAAGTATTTTAAATGATTATTTCTCATATTATGTTTAATACATTATGATCGTTATATTGGCGGCCATTTTGTTGTTTCCGCCATCTTGGTTGGTTTGAAATCCTGTATAAAATATCAGAAATCATGCTTTTAATTTTATGTACAAACTGCCATAAAGATATTTAGGGTTTTTAATGGAAATATATTTTTAATGATTATTTTCTGAGATTTTTTTTTATTTTTTATTTAATTTTTTTTTATTTTGTTTTTGCGGGAATTTGTACTGTATTGTGTTTACTTCTTTGGTGCTTTTCCGCCATATTGGCTGTTAATTACTCTTGTGCCAAGGATTGTAAAGTTCAGTTTTAATTATAGACATTAATTTACACCATATTGCTTGAGGAATGTGAAAATTTGCAATGTTTTTACACAATTTTTGGAAATATTTCATTCAGTTTGGGGGCCATTTTGTTTTTCCGCCATCTTGGTTAACTAATCTTAACTAATCTAGCCAATACGGTCCCAAAAATTACTTTTGGTATTTTTATCATAAAAGGTCAAAATTTGAAGAGTAGATTCCTCAAAAATATTTTTTAAGAATATTTTCATTATTTTTATTTAAAACAAAATATTCATAATTTTGCCGCCATTTTGCTTTTGGCAGCCGTTTTGAATGAGTGAGACCCAATATTAATATTTTTATTGTTACCACTTAAGTTCGTGTTCAGAGGACCCTAAGATTTCCAAAAAGTATTGGGTCGGAGATTTGTGGGGGGCTGCCCGTGAGGTGCCTCTGGCCCATGGGCTATATATATATGGACAATAGTTAAGCCATCTTGAATGATTTTGACGGTCATTTTGAAGAGCGCCCTCACTTTGGAATGGACTGCATATGTGTGAGTATTCTTTGGTTTTACATGCCTACCAATGAATACATCTATTTTTAACCCAGTAACATCAATAAGGCGACTTCGTTAAGCCAAAATTCTTAAATGTCATGATTTCAACGGCCATTTTGAAAAAACGCCCTCTATTTTCCGAAATATACACCCAACGTTTGGCAACCCTTCCAAAATGTATTTTTTATTGCCTAAGGAGCTAATAAAATGAATTTGGTGCTTTTGTCCAGAGAGTCCACATTTATTCGCTAAGCTGCCTGACCACAAGGGAGTAGAGCAGGCACGTTGTTAGGTTCGCAGTTATTATAAGAGTTCTTGAAGTGAAGTGCTGCTGTCGTTTGAATTTACTAGACCAACATAATGTAAAGTTTATGTTGTACAGGCAGGGATGTGTTATTAGATAACCTCCTTGGTACAGGTATGTCAGTCTTGAAAGGTATAAAAATGTCTTAAGGAGCCTAGCTTCACAGAGCTCCCTCATAACCTGAAAAATCCTTGGCCTCTGAATAATATGTCGATTCTTTGCAAACTGGGTTGGTGAAGTTTTCATCGGGAAATATGCTCTTTTGCGCCCACTGACAAGTGATCTAAAAAGCCGCTTAACGATAATTTAAAGTCATTATTTCTAGTTCGTTTTTTTTTTCATGTGTTTAGACAACATTCAAGTTCAAAGTGTTTGTACAAAGCCCTCTAATCCGGGACGTCTTAGAGACTAAGGAAGGTAAGTTCAATTAACTTTTTTAAGAAATAGTTGAAAAGCTATTATGTTTCTTATTCCCTTACTGGAATCAAACAAAATACTACGATGGTCTGAACCCGTAGTTTTTAATCATTTACTTTAAAGACAGATTTGCATCACCCCAAGTATTACTTTTACAAAGGGGTAAGCAAAAGTCTCAATTGGTGAATACTCTTTGATTGGCATCAGAGTTTCAAAATTCAAAAGATGCAGAGCAGCTCACATTACACAGCATGCACAGAGAAAGTTTTGATAACACGTGAGGTCTTTCATGCTCACCAGGACTTGGCCTTGAGCAGTGAACTGTTTGTGTCTGCTCAAGGAGAAGCAGTAAAGAGAATTATGGGCGGGGCTTACCACCAACTAAAATTCATTGTTGGGGTGATGCAAATCCCTCTTTAAAATGCAGCTTACTACTTTTATTTTTACATTTACGTTTTATTCGTTTCATTTACATGCTGCTTCATTAAACATATCGTAATGGGAACAAGTCGTAACATATGTAAAAAAAGTTCAGTAATTTAATTTCTAGCCACCCCAACCTTATCAAAATTTTAGAAACATGCAGTATATCATCAAAGTGATGATTCTGAAGGCTGAAGTCTACTTTATATGTTCACTTTTGTATGGTGCAGAGTCAATGCACTACATTTCATCGTTTGTTTTTTTTTTTTTTTTTTATCCGGCAAAACAATAGAGCTGTGTCACTAATATGTCCGCGGTCGCTTTCGACTACTCACATTGTAGTAGATTATTTTCTACAGTAAGCATACAACTTCCAGGAAAGGAGCTAGAAGGAAGGAAAAAAAAAGCAAGAGTGATGTTTTCTTATATCAACTTCATTGCTCAAATTCAGTAATAAATTCTGAAACCCGGCTCTCCAGCCATCTTGCTGTTATCCAAATTGGTAAAAAGGCTTCCTCTACAGACCAAAACCGCAACTGACTTTTACACAGTTGAAAAATTCATGTGGATTTTAGTACTTAAGCTATGTATTTTGAAGGCAGTATTTCAGGCGTGTTTTTCCTCACCAGGTCCAATCTTCCTTTTCTGCGGACAACGTTTCTCATTTACGTTGCTGATGAAAGCACTAGAGAAGTCAATATTTTGTTTCTGAAAATAAAGAACTAAAGTTAGAATAAAGTCTTACTTTTCTGTAAAATCTTTTGGGAAGGTCTGCACATGTAAACCTGTCAAAATGCACCTTGAAACTACCCTGTTTTTATTCAAAATCAGAAACCTACAGAAAGTATTTATCGTCATGAATTAATAAGTAACTTTGAAGAAGCGTTTCTTTCAAGGCTCCCACTGCCTGTTTTTCTGCTCTCATCGAAATCCCGAAAATTTTAGTATATCCAAATTTTATAAGTGACTTTCGTCCATAGAACAAGAGGGACTTTTACCTCAGGTCTGCTTTTGAGTTTTATGCTCATAATTGACTTCTACGATATACTAGTTTAGTACTTTAATAAGTCTGAGAAAAGGTGCTTGGGAATTTCCCTTCAGTTCCCTGACTGTGACTTTGAAATCGAATACACTTATTTCAATACAAACAAAGAAGATAACCCCAGCCTATTCTTTGCAGCGGTTATTCGGGTCACTTTACATACCACTGCATTTTTGCAATAACTGTAGTTAATAATGTAATTTGCTTCGTACCGGATTAACACTTAAGCAGGTAGCTGATAGAAATTTTGCCCGCTTGGCAGACGTGTATTATTTCTGAACCTATATTGGCTGAACTCGTAATACCAGAGTAGGCCTATGTGCGTCAAAAGCTATTTACATATTCGACACCTGGTATGGCGGTAAATAGAAACAAAGCTCCAGTCTACCATACTGCCTGACAGCACATATTTAAACTAGTTATTTGCACGGTTTCATTTCAAGAACGTTAAAGATCGTCCCCAATATACTTTGAAATGGCTTTCATTGTGTACATGGGCTAGGCTTCATGTCTATCTATTAATTTATACCTACCGAGCATCTTAAAAATCAGACGTATACCTTGTGTAATTCTTTATTACAACTGGGTTAAATAACCTGGGAAAATGGTTTTCCTATGTTCAAGAAAGCTTACTTTTCGGGATAAAATTTCGATGTACAAAAAATGGATTTCATTAACTTGTTAAGCAAATTTAACATAATGTCGTAGGACACAGTTAAAGATAATTTCACTCCACTACAAAATTAATTTCACTCCACTACAGTTGATGGCAACATACAAGGGCGGTGCAATGGGGAAGGGTGCAGGATGTGACACGCCTACCCTCATCCTGGATGAACGGTCGGTCAGCATATCTACGGGACGGGATGATATTGTCTAATTTTATGTGCACTTTAAAAGAACAGATTGGTATCGCCTTCAAAGGCCCTCACTAGATCATCGAAATAGGCGGCAGAGCGTTGACTGTTTCCCAGAAACAGCAGAGACAAAGCTTCGTGATTGGTTATAATGACCATTACGCTTTTGTTATCTAGTGTAAATGATAAGTCTTCACCAACCAAAGTCTCTGTCTTTGAAAATGAAATACTTCTTCACGTAGAGTTTTAAGACAATCTTTAAAAGGAAAGAGAAAAAAAAAGCAAAACATAAACTTTTAAATGATCTTTATCACGTTGCAAATATTACGTTGTTATTAAATTTTAATGAAAACGATGCAAGAAACATAATTTTAACTCTTGCGTAATATTTAGACCAAATGCTAGAAGGATGTCGACGGGGTGAGGGGCCGATTGGAAGAAAATTGTGTTAATATACTGTTTCCTTGCGGGGCATATTTTGCATAATATTCTTTCTATATTATGTTATATATTATATTGAGTTTACTGTGACTGACACCCTGGGAGTAGTTGCAAAAAACGTACAAAAAACAATACTAAAAAGTAATAGAGCGTTGACTTCTTCACTCTGCTCGTAAATGGTGTTTGTGTCCTACCGTTGAGAGATACAGGTCAATGATTCTTTTGTTGATGTCTTTCATTTGCCTTCCATAATCATTATCGGTAATCACTACACCGTTACTTTTGTGAATATGCATACTACAGTATAGTCTAATTCTACAGAGAAACGCATTTTAACTTTTTTATAGCACAAGAATCGTTACGGATCCCGACATGCAATACAGGTGCAGCTGATACTCGATTATATATGCTTCCTCTTTGTTATCTTTGTATATAACACTATCCTTTTTGATATGTTAATTTTAATTTTTGTTGACAGTTCCTACTATGTTCTGGATCTTGTTTTAGTTTAGGGATGAGTCGTTGCTTACACCTTTGGAAATTCTTATAAGCCTGTTATTTATATTTTTTCTTTCAATTTGTGTGTTAGAGGATCACGTATCATGTAAAGGGAGGTCTGTCAGAGAAACCATTCACTTTGATGCACAATGGTGATATCTTTGGCAATACTTATAAGTAATCATTTTATAGATTCTTATGAGTTCATGGGTTTGATCCTTGCCTGAATCATGATACCCGCATCACCCCCATCACAGTAGGGCTATGCCAATGGATTGGAACGTAGCAAAAACTCCTAGAATCCTCTGAGGATAGGATGGGGACTTCCATGAACGCGGCGTGATCTGCGTGGTCTCCAGAGACTATTTTCTGCTACATGAACTTTAAACATGCCCACTGCCGTAATCCAAACAAGATCGACAAACAAGTCGCAGTAAAGACCTACCAACAACGTCATGTACGTAACATGGCCGTAGCGAAAACTGAGTTTTGACGGTTAGATCGTTGCGATAACTCAGCGAAAATTTCGCGAAGGTTCCCTGCGTGCCAAGCATGGAAAGTCAGTTTATCTCACGTTTTAGAAGACGTTCATACGTAATTGCTGCGCTGTGTAAGTTCATGGCACGTTCCACGTATGTTAATGAACTTTTATAATTTAGTTAGTTAGATGAGGTTTAACGGTTCAGTTTCCAACCAATTGGTTCAAGTCGAGCCGGCCACGGCCCTTTTTCCAGTTGTGGCTCACTGGCTTGTTTTCCCTTACTCCATTGCTTATGCGTCGCATCACGCACAACGGCAGTAGGTTCCATTTTTAAAGTCTTTGGTATGACTCGACCTGGGAATTGAACCCGGGCCTCCCGCCTGAAAGGCGGATGTTCTACCGCTAGACCAAGCACGCGAACTTTTATGACGCTACCACTACGTGCGAACAAATATAAAATTATGTTCTCGTCAGTTTTATGCAAAAACTACGTTCGCAAACCTACTTGTTTCAGTCAGACGCGGATCTAGAGTGGAGCGTTCCCGGCCCCGGATCGCGTTTCCACCTTTTCGGCCCCACTTCCTTGTTTTGAAGCTGTTTCAAAGCTGCCATATCAAATATGGTGTCTCATTTGGGATGTTTACAACTTCCGCTCTGAGTCACGTAAGATTCAGCGACCGATCGCAGTGTTGGTGACGTATGCCGTAGGACCGCCTCCAAAGCTGAAACCCAACACGCTCACGCTTTACAAGTTATCACTTAAATTCTACTCCATTATATAGGCCTACATTTAATTTTTACTGTGCCCCTGGTGTGAACTGTAATCAACGAAGAAATTTTTTTTTCTGAAGGTTCTCTAAGTGATATTGATTTAGAAAAGGTAAAAGTTGTTGGAAATGCGCAATCAGAACTAGTTTCAGTAACCTTAATGCAAAACGAGTTTAGAAGAAACCATTATGTTGAGGTATAGTGAAGATGCCAAGCAGGTTACTGTTCAGAAGTTATAGGTACACAGGAGATCGTAACGTTAAAATTATTTAAGATTGTAAACGTTAAGAGCGCCTTTAGTTATAGGCTCCTACTACATGGGCTGTGATTCGTACCCAGGCTATATAATGTAGCCTATGCACGTCGCCAGGGCCGTAGTTAGGGTCATATGTTGGGGGGGGGGATGTGAATGTCCCAAATTCCGACTGGATGGATTTTTTCCAACTGAATGGTGGCGCGTAAATTTCACCATTTTTTTTTTTTTTTTTTGCCCCCTGCGTTTTTATATACATCACTGGGAATCCTTCCTTTGTCACTACATATGGTGCCGTCCTGGAGGAGGGGTCTAAGGGGAGGGGGACACCCCTTTAAGAAAATGTTTGTAAATTTAAGGTTGCAGAGAAGCAAAAATGGTGCTATCTTTGGGATATTTTTGAAGCTGATCATATATGGCTAGAAAATGTCCATAATTAAATGAATTCTAATGTTTCCGACTGACTAGATTTTTTTCCAAATGAGTGGCGGCTCGTGTCCTTCGTTTTTATGCGGCCTGCGTTTGTATACATCAGTGGGGATCCTTCCTTTGTTACTAAATAAAGGTGCCGTCCAGGGGGAGGAATCTAAGGAAAGGGGTGTACCCCTCCCCTTTGAGAAATT
Organism: Holothuria leucospilota; assembly: GCA_029531755.1. Classification (NCBI taxonomy): domain Eukaryota; kingdom Metazoa; phylum Echinodermata; class Holothuroidea; order Aspidochirotida; family Holothuriidae; genus Holothuria; species Holothuria leucospilota. The sequence continues at coordinate 24,099 of JAIZAY010000300.1, forward strand.
TTTGTTAAGGTAAGGTTGCTTAGATGCAAAATGGTGCTATCTTTGGGATACTTTTAGAACTGATCATATATGGCTGGAAAATGTCCATAGTTTGGTGAATTCTAAGATTTGGTTAGGTGAAAGTAGAGAGTATATTGTCTAAGAGAAGAATACGTTGTCAACAAACCTCCTAAAGCCCCCCCCCCCCCCGTCCCCGTTGACTACTTTACTGCCTTCTATTCGGGCATCTAAGCCTGGCATATACTTGTATAGGGCCTCCTGGAAGCTCTCGATCAATTATGTAAAATGGGGGGCAATAACATAATGCTTATCACCTGACATCAAAATAATTATATAGACTCTAAAAACGTGTTTAGGAATTGAACACACTTTTCGTCCCCACTTTGGCAACATGTTAACTTCCTAAACATTATGTGTTTAACTCATAAGCATTATGTGTTTAATTCCTAAACATTATGTGTTTAATTCCTAAACTTGTTTAGAGTGTAAACGTGTTTCCAAAGTGAGGGCAAGAAAGTGTTTAGAAAAGTGTTAAATTCCTAAACACTGTTTTTACAGTGTAGAGTATGATGCCAAGCACTTTACATCTATCATATATTTTAAACGAAAATCCAGACGAACAGCTTCCAGCAAAGGGGAATGGGCGGGAGAGAGTATAGGTGCAGAAGGGTAATATTGTACCTATAAGACAGGTATAGTAACGGGGATGTAGGACTAACAAGCGCGTTCTAGAATGTACATCTAGTTTATGCTATAAAAGTTCACTGATACGTTTGTGCTTATAGTGTTCATAAGTGATACAACGTGGATTGTGAGAATTGCGCGTGAAGCATGCCGAAATTTGGGGGTATACTTCAATGCAAAAATGAAAACCTTCATGCAGGCTAACCAGGGGTGTGCTTTGATTTCATTTCATTTCATTTATTTGATTCTTCCACAACTTGACTTTCAATAGATTTATTTACACACATACACATTACTGAAAATTACATGAAAGCTTGTCTGAATCTATTCTAAATTACAGATTATAGACATTCTATTCACATGAAGACAGCTTTTACTTAGAAATATTACCAAAACATAATAGCTACATACTTGTTAACAACTGCAATTTGGGAAGGGGAGTGGTCGCAAAAACTCTTCAGAGCTTAACTGGGCGATAACTCCCCTATAGAAAACAGTATCACCTAATCGCATTACATTTGCTACACATAATTACTAGTCCCCTCCCCTCCCCACCCCCTAACCCCCCAAACAACAAAACCTGCCCTCCCCTACGATATAAGTATAGATTCTAGGCTAATATTTGCTGAGGAAGTACTTCTTAAGATGATTTTTGAAACCGTTTATTGTTGAAAACCTTCGAGATTTTAGTGGCAGAGAATTCCACACAATTACTGAGCGATATCTAAGGCTCTTCTGGGCATTGTTTTGGCAAGGAAACCGGTGAAGTTCTGAGCTTTGACGGGTGTTGTAGTCATGAATTTGGGTATTGTGATTATACAGATTCTTGAACTTTCGGGGTACGTTGCTATTTTCACATCTAAAAATAAAACAGGCAATGCTCAGGTTGACAATGTCAGGTAATTTCAGTAACTTAAGAGAAGCGAATAAGGGACTGGTGTGATCACGCCATTTAGACCCAGAAATGTGGCAAATGGCTTTTGTCTGTAATAATACCAATTTGTTTAAATTAGATTTAGCAGTTCCTGACCAAACAACCAAGCAATATGTAAGGTGGGGTATGATTAAACTTAAGTAAATACAACGCAAGGCATTTTTAGGCAAGAAGTGCTTAAGCTTACAGAGTATTCCCACAATTCGAGATACAGATAGAGAAATGGAATTGATATGGTCACGCCATGATAGTTTGGAGTCTATCCAAACACCAAGGAACTTAGTTTTGTCAGTTCGATTGATAAGTTTACCATCTAGACAAATGCGAAAATTAAACTTCTGCTGGGGCTTACCGAATACCATGTAGTTTGTCTTATCAATATTGAGTGATAACTTGTTAGCTTTAAACCAATCATAAAATTTATCAAGTTCATTAATTATACTGTTTTCCAAACTTTTGGGATTGTCCCCGGAGAAAAAAATATTTGTATCATCTGCGAATAGTACAAGGGAAGAAGCCGTTGGCACATTACAAATGTCATTCACATATAAAATAAACAACAACGGACCAAGGATTGAACCCTGAGGTACTCCACATTTTATATCTAAGAGATCAGAGCTTTCTGCATTGAAAAGAGTGAATTGTTTTCTATTGTGAATATAGCTTTTAGACCAGGAAAGACTTGTGCCCCTTATTCCGTAATGAGAGAGTTTTGATATAAGAATTCCATGATCTATAGTATCGAATGCTTTCGATAGATCTAGGAAAACACCAACGGTTGTAAGTTTTTTACCCAAAGCATCATAGACTTTATCTACAGCATCGATAAGGGCCATTTCCGTTGAAATACCTGCACGAAAACCATATTGACCATCAAATAAAATATTGTGCTTATTTAAGAAAGCTAACAGCCTATTGTATACAATGCGTTCTAGTATCTTAGATAAACTCGGTAATACTGAAATTGGGCGATAATTAGAAAACATCTTTGGATCACCTTTCTTAAAAACTGGAGCAACTTTTGCAACTTTCATTCTGTTGGGAAACACACCATGTGATAGAGATATATTAAAGATATGTGTTAATGGAACTGCAAGTACATGTATCACATTTCTCATAATAGATGGTTTGAAATTGTCAAAGCCAGCAGCTTTATTTGATTTTAGACAATGAGAAGCAACTTCAACAATTTCATCTGGTGTAACTGGGAACAAAAATAGAGAATATGGGTTTGCAATACCAAGAAAATCGTTTGCCATGCCGTGTTCCTCTCGAAGCTCAAATCCACTGAAATTACCGCCGATCGGCGGTGTCTGAAAACCACAATACTAGATAAGATTCCTTGCTGTTGCTCTTGTGTAAACAAACACACTCAAGCGTAAATAAACTTCTCTGTGGAAATACAATGGCTAGGCAAACATCTGCTGCAAGACCATTTCATGGCTGAGTGAACAGTTTGCTGACCAGACAGGAGTAACTGACAGTTAGTTTATACTTGATTAAGCAGAAGTGTGGAGACAAACAAAAGGTGCAAACTCAGTCCCCTTCGGCAGAAACACCTCATGCACAGGAATTACACTGGATATTTTCTGCAAGTAAAGGACCAATGTTTACAAAGTACTCATTAAAGCCGTTAGCTACTGTTAAAGGATCACGTAAAATATTATTACCATGAGTAAATGAATCAGGTACAATAGATTCATGACCTTTTCCTCGATTTAATAAATTATTTATTACTGACCACGTACCTTTAATGTCATGCTGTAAGTCCTTAAATTTATTAGAAAAGTGATTTTTCTTTGCTACACGAATAACATGGTTTAATTTGTTTCTAAACAAACGATAATTTGACTTGTTGTAGTCAGACGGAATCTTCAGTGACGCCCTGAAAAGCTTATTTTTTGTTTTAATCGATTTAAGAATTCCATTAGTAATCCAAGGGTGTCTTTTACGTTTGTTACTTTTTACTTCAAAGAAGGGAAAACATTCATGATATAAAGTTGATAAATTGTCACAGAAAGCATCATATGCATTATTTACATCAAGTTCATTCTGTACAAAGCTCCAGTCAACCCCGGTAACTCGCCTGATGAAGTTATCAATATTTTTTTGAGAATAATTTCTAGCCTTGTGACCTTTCTTTGCCTTAATATGGTGTACGAAACTCTTACAGAATACTGGAAAATGATCAGTTAAATCAGTTGCTATAATACCTGATAAGCATGCATCATATTGAAGAACATTGGTGAAAATGTTATCAATCAGTGTAGCTGACGTGGCACTCACTCTAGTGGGTTTTGTTATGAGGGGATGAAAACCACTTGAATAAATAGTGTTCATAAAATTAGAAGACGGCTCTTTTAAAATATCAATGTTAAAGTCACCCATTATGAAACACTGTTTACTTTCAGCTGTAATTTTGCTAAGAATGTTATTGAGATTTTCATTAAAAGTTACAATAGAACCATTTGGAGGTCTGTAAATGATTCCTATCATGATGTGATTTTTTGCGTTGCTCATTTCGACCTCAATGAATAAACTTTCAATAGAAGCATTAAAAAGGGAGAGATCATGACGTTGGTGGAAAATAATACCATCCTTAACAAACATACATACCCCACCCCCTCTCTTAGCTCTATGTTTCTCGACAAAACTATAATTATTAATATAGATAAGTGGAGACACATTATCACTGAACCAGGTTTCTGTAAATCCAATTATAGAAATTCAGTATTCAGAACAGATAAGAAGTCATGAATAGAATTAAAATTCTTGCTCAAACTTCGATGTTAAGGTGAAACAAGGAAAATTTTTCATTGCAAGGTAATTCATTATAAGAGTCGATCGTATAGACATTACAAGGCGATGAATTATCAGTGGTGGGTAGTAAACAGTCAATGCCTAGCGGGTCAGTAGAAGAATTCATGTAATCTGTGGGTACTATACTAGGATCAGCGTACACATCCTGATGTACTGGCAGAGCATCATCCATGCAATCATGGAAAGGCAAGCAAGCATTTACACAACGATTACAGACCCAAGAGACAGAACTATACTTTAAGCAATTTAAGTGACATTTTGCATTACATCTTAAACATGAAATCAGGTGTTTCGTATAAGAAGTACTGTTATTACAAATTATACAGATACCTGACATTAATTCAGAAAACACAAACAAACAAATATATAATAGTGTTTACAACAAAGGAAAAACGTTACAAAATTGGGTTTTTCGGCACCTTTTTTACATTCCAGCCGCTGTCCTCTGATACGAATATCTCCTTCATTAAATGGGCATTGAGTTACAGATTGTTAAGGTCAGATAGTCCTGCAATTTTTCGTTTCGTTTCTGTTCCACTTGATGTTTTAACAAGACCGAAAATTTTCCCATCTATGGACCATGCAGATGTTATTTTCGGATGCTCACTGGCTTTTTTTAGGAGAGCTCGATTTTTTGTAGTGAGATCCTCTTGAATGACTATTCCGGATGATTTTAGTTTTCTTCTTGCTTTCAGGACTCGTTGCTTAGAAGAGTAGTTGTGAACTTCACAATTATAGCCCGGTGTCCTTTACGATCAGGTTTACCGATCCTGTGGCTTCTGTCAATATCACTGTCGCTTATTTCTACACCCAGTTTATCATGGGCGAGTTTCTTTATAAGGTCATCAGTATTTTCTTCAGCTGATTCACTCAATCCAAAGATCCTGACACAGTTACGTCTTGAATACTGTTCCAATACATTGAGTTCATCAGAAAGTTGAGAAACTTTGCTTTTCAACGTTTGGTTTTCCTTGGCAAAATTTGATAATTCCTTGGAGCTTTCGTCTAATCGGCATTCTAAGTCGTGAATTCTCCCCTCGTGGATGTCGATGATATTTGTTAGCTTATCCAAGGAAGTTTTCACAGCTTCTTTTATAGTATTCTGTATCATGGATCTGAGTTCCTTGCTCTGTAAGAGAGACTTTGCTATAGAAGAAGCCATTTCTTCTTCTTGCTTCATACTCGAACTGCTTCTAAGTTCTCTTCCAGCCATGGGGATTACAAAAAGCGACGATCTGGGAGAATAATAGTCTATAAGAGGATAATCAGTTGGACGAGATACACCAACTTAAGTTATACTCAATGGGTGATTTTCTGCACAGGTGATCACTGAATGTATGACAGCTGTATTGATTGTGCAGAGTTAGTTCTTTACCTCACCCAAAACTTGCTGAAGTGGATAGGCCCTGTCGAATACATATGGCGAGGACGTTTAGGCTGCCTACCTTTCTTGGTTACATTCTGTATCCTTTAACTTTGCTGATTTTTTCGAAGTTGAACAACATCCCTGAAGTTTAAGTGGCTCTGAAAGGTGCACAATGGGCACTTCGATTCTGCCTTTAAGGATGTTTAACAATGGATGCTCCCTTATGGCGAAAACAAAGGAGAAGTAAGAGAAAAACAGAGGCACGTCCTCAGCTTTGAAGTAGTAGTAGTAGTAGTTAATTCAATGTCTACATGGTTTGTCTACATGGGGGCGAAGCGCCCTGGCTTGGGGCCAGCTACCCTAAGTCCTGACAGATGCAATAAGTTACTGAGCTCGAAATATAAGGCGTGCGAAGAGCGACAAAAATTGGAGTTATACAGAAAAAAGATTTCGCACTTTTGTTTTCGTTAAGGAAAGTTGAAAAAGTTCGGGTTTTTATTGAAGAATCTGGACAAAACCACGAAATTTGTTGGGGCGACTGCATGGTCGCCGTCGGGGATTACATTCTTTATCTTACCCAGTAAGGCTCCCCAACGAAACTGAAAAATATTTTCTTACAAAATATGTTTGCCATGATGGCAAGACAGAAAAAAAAATTGTCCAAAAGTTAGGAAAAAGAGGAAAGAACTTCGCAACGATGCATTTTCGTGTTTCTTTAGAATCACATCTACACGGAAGAACAATATTTGTGGAAACATTGAATTAAACCAATATGTTTGAAACGGGGGGGGGGGGGGGCGTTACGACTAGATAGTACTATAGATGAAAGCGCGCCTAGGGTGCGAAAATTTTTTGAAGTTATAAAAAAAATCGTAACAGAACTTACTGGCTACCGGCCTGATAAATAGACAGTTGGAATATTTTGTGATTATGTCTCTGTCTTCACCAATATTAGTCTGTATAAATTTTGCGCAATTTTGGGGGGTTGGAAAAATTTGGGGGCTAAAGCCCCCTAGCACCAGTAGAACTGTGCTTAGTTTAATTACCTTAATAATGTTCATGAGATTGATTTTAAATCGTAACGTATGCGCGCAAAGCGCGCCGAAATTTCCATTAAATAAGATTTCCATGACAAAACCTGCATTCAGAATCTGCATCGAGATACTTTTAATTGCCACAAAACCAACATTCTACTTAAAAAGCCAGTCTTTTACCTGGTGATTTGTAAACAGCTTTCAACTTCTGCTGTTGTGCTTCTCCAAAAGTTGCTGTTGGAAGACATTGATAATACCCTTACAAAAAAAGTGTCGCATGCCACATGTGAACACACGTAATCACGTGTGGCAGAGCATATGAAAATACATAAAGAAAAAGTGTGGTTATGTGTGGTGACACATGTGGTATTGGAACCAATCTGACACACAGGACCACGCTTTTCCCTGCATGATTGTCACACCTCGAAGTTTGGATCAAAGTGGGGAGAGCTGTGTCAAGTTGAACCATGTGGCAAACCAGGGCAAAGTGTGGCAAACAAGGCCAGTGAACAAAATCGAACTATTGAATTTACTTTACTCAGCACCACACATCTCCACACTTTGCCTACTTTACCACAGTTTGCCTCCTGTTACATGTGTCAAAGCGTGATTTTCGGCTTTCCACACATTGCCTCATGTCCAAACTGTGAAAATGCATGTCAATGCATGGCACTTTGGAAAAGTGTGTCAACTTTTAATTAATGACACACATTGTCACGCAAAAATTCCACAGAATACGTTCATCCGACTCTCCACACCCCATCATAGTTTTGCACAGTTCGACACAGTATTTCACGTGTGGTATTGGAACTTTTGCCACACAGTCTTTTGTAAGCGTAAGAACAACACTGAGGAACGGTTTGAAGCGTGCGGAGCGTGCGAAAATTTTGATAATTTGAGAAGAATTTGCAAAAAAGGGCAGTTTTGATTCGATTTTACATGAGAAAAATAACGTCTGGTATTATTCTCACTTGATCTAGTTGGAATATTTATACAAAGCTGACAGAGGCTCAGTCGAAAAATGTACTAGACTGAGATATCAGAAATTCCAACTGGAACTGCAGATATTCCGACTATCGTCACTCTGACGAACTTTGGGGGGGGGGGGGGGTGGACACCCTCACACCCTTCGGTCGCGATGGCCCTGTATGTGGCGTACACGGCGAAATCATGCGCAGTTTGTAATGGCAAGGCCAAAGACCTAGTTTAGGCCTCAGCCTAATCTAAACGTTAAAATTTATTCCTAGAAGCCAAGTTAAGGCCAAAAATTCTACTTGAAGTAAGCTTATAATGGAAACTATTTTTTTTTTAAATATTCGATCAGTAAATTTGAAGAGTGCGCAGGTCGGCTCCAGTTTCTTTCTTCAATTTTCTTTTTCTACGTGTATGCGGAATGAAAACCTCTCAGTATAATGGAGGTATCAAGGGTGCTGTTCAACTGAAGATGCTCTTTCTATCATTACTATATATAACAAATGCAGTGTACAAACACTATTCTTAAAAAGAAAATGGAAATGGGTGTCTAAACAAGGCGGTACGGTGAGCAAGAGTAGGTGCGTTCCGCTTTCAACCAATGAAAATTGATTTTCAGGCCTTGATTGACAAGAACATTTCTTTACAAAGCGAATACATTGTAACGTTCTCAACGCAGGGACCCGTGAAGTTTGTTAACTTTTCGTGTATATTGTATTAGTGTGGAACCTAAGCTGCATGTTCAACTGGCCTGGTACGGTGGGATATGAATGTATATATATATATATATATATATTATATTATATATATATCTATATATATATATATATATATCTATATAATATTATATATATATAATGCTCATATATAATATATATATATATATATATATATATATATATATATATATATATATATATATATATAATATTAATATATATATATGATATCTTATATATATATATATATTATATTATATATATATCTAGTATGACAATGAACACAGTTTTATTTCCAGTACATACATATACCATACTCACAAGGATTTCACCACAACAGAAGAGTACGCAGAAAGGGAGAAAGGAAGTAAGAAACTTATAGCGTTTTCCCTCACGGCTAGATGATATATTACATATCGGATGACAATAGATTAGTTACAACTTAAGGTTTCCATGGTAAGATGAAAAAATAAATACAAGGAGATAATTACCACAAATTTAATATTATGACTGATAAGTATGGTAGGTAACTTTGCTTTTGTATTGTATTTAAAAGATGTGAGGTTTTTTACAGTTTTTTTTATAGTTGCATCAATAGAATTCCTATAGTCACACCCGAGTACGAGATATCACAGTCTGCTTTTTTTGTAGTTTCTGAATTTTTTTAAATATGAAATCCCACACATTTCCTAGTATTATGCGATTTTAATGATTAGTGAAATATTGTTGGAGATGTAATGGCAGCATTTTGGTTAAAACACTTCTGTACATGTAGAATAGCTGTTCTAAATTTAATTAACTGAAAAAAGGCAACGTCTTTAAACTATTAACAAGAGGGATGTGTGATCTAAATGTTTTGCTTTGCAGACAATACGATGATTCTTTTTTGCTTGAAGAAAAATATGGGTTTAAATTTGTTTGTTCTGTGTGTTTCCCCACACGCTCTACACAGTTAGTAAGATAGTATATAAAACCAGTGACCAATACAAATGTAAGCACGGACTGAGTATTTAAAACATCTTACTTTATTCAGAAGGGCGATGCATTTTGAAATTTTCCCACATACCTTTGAATGTGATCCTTCCATGTTAAGTTTTGATGATCGATCTCAAATCCAAAGAAATTTGTTGAATAAACCCTTATCATATTACGCGTTTATATGGGGGGGTGTGGATATTTAAGGTAGGTTTTAATGCCTTGTTTGGAAAGAAAATATATTTGGTTTTGTCCTATGTTCAGGGAAAGCTTATTAATTGAAAACCAAGTGTACAAACCTCAGAGTGGGTCCTCATTGACCCTATCAAATAATATAGTAATATCCCGGTATGCGAGCAAAAGATTATTTGTTGTCTCTGCAAACCAACGAATCTTATATATCCGACACCTTGCCAGAGGTCATTAATGTACAATATAAAATTATTTGGGTCCTAAAATAGACCTTGTGGAATCTCCACAGACAACTTCTTTGATTGAGGACTTCATTTATTAAAATCAACATACTGTTTTCTATTAGACAAGTAGCTTTCACCCACTGTAAAAACATACCTTCTAACACCAATATACTCAAGTTTCTTTAGGATATTCTATGATCTATGGTGTCAAAAGCCTTTCTCCACTCGATAAAGAATACTATAGTAGAAACTTATTTTCAATAGAGTATTTGATCTCTTCCGGTTAATTCAATCAATGCATCGTTGTTGATTCGGTTTATTTCTAAATACCATATTGACTATTACTAAGAATTTCATTTTTTTTCAATTAAAATTGGCTAAAATCCTTGTCTCAAGACACTTTTCGAGGATCTTTTGAAATTGTGAACGTAATGAAACAGGTCTATAGTTGAGTATCTCCTGCACTTCCTCACCTGATTTATAAATTGGATAACTCTCGCATCTTCATGCTATCTGGGAAATCATATCCAGCTAAAAAGTCCTTATTTACTAATGTTAGCAAAAGTTTTAACAATATTAGAAATGAAATACAACCCTTTTTGATAATTTCCATGCTTATACCGTTGTGATCCAAGGATGTTTTTCTTACTTTAGAACTTTCACAACATTTAATATTCTCAATCAAAAATGGGTGTTTATGATACGATAGATTAGCCTTGCCTTTTCACCAAGATAATCACAGATATATTACCCTCACCAAAGTGGGATGTTTCGCTGCCAGTGATGGGCCAACGTAATGAAGAAATGGTTAAATCCATTAAGCAATCTCATAAGGGTCTGTACTATTCTGTTTTCCCATCCACACTGTAGTCGGGAATATCACAAGCACTACTTTTCTTTCTTATAATATCATTTAAAAAGTTCTCCAAGTACCTTTAACCATCATTTTTTCTTTTCTGCAATTAGTTTTTTAGAGAATAATCCTATTTTTCACATAATCTTAAAATAGATGTAAGCCTTATTCTTATAGTTTCTTGTACCTTGCTCATTACTTGGAGTAGGATTTTCTAATAACCTTCACATACAAATTGTTTTTCTTTCTACATGCTTCTTATAAACCCATTTGTAAACCATGGGTTTATCTGACTTTTTAAACCTTTGTAACATAACCTTCTTTACAGGACGAGCATAATTAATAATGCGTACAAAAGATATCAGATAAATTTATCATAGGAATCACTTACATCCCCCTGCATTAAAAACTCCATACCAATTTTCTGACTTAAATGATCAGCTTAAAATTCGGTTCCAAAGATTCCCTCATCTTTTTTCCTACAGAAAAGTTACTTTATTTGTCTCATAATTCCTTTTCATAGACAAACTTACATATGCTGAAAATGGAACCGGTGGTCACTTACGTCATCTAGTATTAGACCTACAACTTGACTTTATCACTGATTCACATTTGTAAAGATATTATCAATAATGGGAATCTGCAGCCACGCGTAATGTGATGTTGGTTTATATTATCAATGGGAACAATGATAAGGGTAAACAAAATTGATCAACAAAAGTTTTTAGTTGATAATTGTATGTTAATATGTAGTTCATGTAGGTTTATGTTAAAGTCTCCACCATCAAATACATTGATCCCTGTTTGAGGATCCCTGAACCCAAGTTACAATATTGTTAATAAAAGCATCAAATATTGCCTCTGGTTTCCTATACAAACAACTGACAATTACTTTCTTGATCTAAGTGACAATTCAACTGATATACACTTCAAAAAAAAGGATTATCAAACAGATTACTAGTCAACCTTTATGGCCTGACTTTATACTTAATGCTTTTCTTTATAAACATCCCCACCGCCTCAAACCTCTTTTGTTGTTGCGGTTTTGATGGCAAAAAGCATCAGACCCATTGTATATGGAAATAATGAAAATAAATGAAAATTATTCGTCATCTCAGTGCCATGTTTCACTCCATTTATGCTTTAACATCATCAAAAGGAAGGACTAAATCAAGAGATCATGATCAGGCATTGATCAGCATTGTATTTGAGAGAAAAATTGGCCATTCAAGCTCTCTATAATTGATGTGGACATTGGAAAAACCTTCCACGACGTTACAAACTTCTTCTTCTTTAAAATCAAAAAACTATCTCATCATGTATAATACTTTTGCGTTTACACACTAAGGTTGTTAATTGACAACTTAATATCTGGGTGCAATATCTTGATCGAAATCAAATGTATCACACTCTATGTATCACAGCAAAAGTTCCGATCAATATCATAAACGTATCCAAAGTCAGAACTTGAAGTAGAAAGCACCAAGGACAATTCATCATCCTGAATTTCAGCAATGAATGGACAGTGTCGTATCAATCATGTGGTTGAAATAATAGATGCATATCTTTAATCTCTCACCGTCTGATTTAGATTTCACATGGTGTCAGCTTCTGAAAAGTCAATCCTTTACATTTTGATACATACAGCGTTGTGTTCGGAGCAACCTCTCTGACGCTTGCCGGACTGTTCTATATGAAAACTTTGCCAATCACCGACATCGCATGATTGAAGGCTATTCTATGTTGTTTTTACCTGAGAGTTGCGGGTATTGGCCTATGGCTAATTCGCCTGTTTTTTCTTGGTCCAGTGCTCATTAATGAATACTTTCGATCCTTTCAGCATCTTTGCCCTTTTTTCCATCACTTGGGACCTTGGATTTTCCTGGTTTACAAATCTTTACGATTATGTTTTTCATTATTATTGGTACGGAAGCCACAGCTGAGCCGAAGTGTATGGACATACGGATATATCAATCAGAGCTGATATTTAAATCAGCTTTACATTGCAGGAAAGCAAGAACCTGTCCATTTTTCAAGGGATTCAAGCGTCACCTCTGGGTGCCTAGTTTATCATTTTCCTCTTACTTTCTTCATGGTTGTGTTTGTGTCAGCCCTTCTTGACCCAGGATTTTGTTGATCAGGCCTTTCAGACCAGATAGTAATGATATCCTCTTTCCTGTTGTATGTATAGTGCTCAAGTTTTCCTGCAAATTCTCTGTATTTCAAGTTGCCGGATGCTGGTCATTTGTACTTTTATTTCATCCTGCAATCTTGTAAACAAGAGTGTGAAGAATCTTTGAGATTTCCTCCTTTGGATTTGTTTGTCGTCTTCATGCTCATTCAACTTTTCTTTGCATCAGAAAATCAACTAGAATTTCTGAAGTATTCAAGAAATCGTCCGTGAGTTTCAAGAAAAATAAATTATATATATATATATATATATATATATATATATTGTTATATATATATAGATATATATATATATTATATATACTAGTAATATAGATATATATATTGTCTATATAGGATTCTATGTCGTATATATGCTATATACCTCTGTGTAGATATATATACCTATGACACCCCACTCCATATAATATATATCTAGATAATATATATATAGATATATATACTATATATATTATATGATATATATATCTATATATAGCTACTGAATTAGATAATATACATATCTACTAGACGGATATATATCACGCTATCCTGCGTTTATCTATATATATGTACTATACTATCATATCTATATAGAATATATATATATACTATATATATCTATATATAGCACAGTAAGGTTTATTTATGAGTCGTTAAAGTACTAGGCTATCGAACAATATAATTAACCACTATCACAAACGCCGGGTGTAGAGGACCGTGGTGTGCAAAGAAAGCGGTTTGGGTGATTCCCTATGTAGATTCAGCAGCAACGTTTTAGGATACCACGCGAAATAGAGGGTGCTCTCAAAATGCAACAAAAACATTTTTCTCGATATGAAGATGCATGCTGTATTTTTTGTATAGCCAGATATCAGGAAAAAACAATTTGACGTGTGTCTGAAGTTCCCGTTTACACAAAGAAACCTGGGGCTTGGTACATTATGACTTAAAAGAATAGTATCCGTCTCTCGAGATCCATTTTTGTAGTGCCGCGAAAATATCTGGTGTGGTGCTTAATATGTATTCATAGCAGATGCTTATAAGATTGCAAAACAAATATTTTCCGTTTTTTGTGTTATTTTGAAGAAAAACTGTCCTGCGGGATAACCAGTTTCTTGTAGCCAAGGATTCATGCGATAGTGGAAACGGTACCCCAAGGTTTTGGGAAGGGGGAAGGAGACCACCAAAGGAATATGTAGCTAGCTAGTGGTTCCACCAAGATGATGCCATGTTGTGCAGTGAAAACACACCACAGGACTGTTATTTTATGTGCCCCACCACACGGATAGCTTAGAGATAACATGTGTGATCGTGAATTGTGTGCACGTGAGTGGGGCTCAAAGCAGAGGTAGTCGTGTCTAGGCGAATTTCCTGCGACGGCGGGGGGGGGGCAAAGCGCCCCATTACCTAGGGTGTTAGCACACCCGTTGAACCCCGATACTAAAGCGCTTAGGAGTTTTTGGTCAAATGAGAATCGTGACACAAAGTGGCAAATAATTTATTTTGCTTTGTCTACTTGCTCTGTTTAGATAGGTGCTGTGTGTTGCGCCGAACAACGACTATACATAGTAACTTTTGGTCCCTCGTCTCTTTTGGCTAAAGTATTTGAAAATTTTGGGAGTGTCATTAGAAAGAAATATGTAAATAAAGCACTTTGGTACTTTTGCTATTAAAGGAAAATTTCTCGGAAGATTTGTGGTGCCCTTTCCTTATCATCAAAACCTATACAAGCAGGTCGTACCGAGTGCGACTGAAAAGGTTGCGTGTGGTCATAAACATGATTCATGCCGTGTACGGATTACGCCTCCCGTTAAGACGATAATTTGGGCAAAATTATCCCCTGACACGGAGACATTTGCACCATCCATTCCTATGCCGCTATGCCGCCACCCCTGTTCTCAAAGCCTATCGAAAAATTTCCTTTTCCCCTGGAAGACATTTTATTCCCTCGCTCTTGCTGATATACAGAGACGTGGAAAGTCTCACGATGTGATTACGGAAACAAGGATATGGTTTATGAATGACGGTCTCTGTTGTTTCAACTTTGCAAGGCCAAAGATGAGAGAGTTTTTGACGTAGCTTTCTCAGTGCTAGCCTGTGGTCTGCACCCAATGGGACCGCGTTATTAACAGCCCTGGTGTGGTGTTCACGTTTTAAGATTTGTGGTTGCTGATTGCCTGCGACTGAGAAAAAATCTCCGACAGTTATTCAAATACAAATTACTGAAATGAGAATACTTAACATGGAATACTGGTTTGAACTTACTATTCAAAATGACTAACGAGAATATACACCAACCACTTTGTTCGTCAGGCCAATTTTCCACAGTTCAGTTTAATAATTATGGTCATCATTACTCCCAAAAGAAAGTTTGCATGACCAGCCGTTGGCATTTAGAACGAAATGGTACACATCATCATTGAGTCTAAGAAGTATATTTTGAAATTAATTGTGGTTACGAACTAAAATTTAAAACATGAACGTCGATAACCTTGACATGGTCAAAGATTGTTGTCCGAAGCATAAGATTGCTACTTGAAAACCCGTTGATTCTCACTTCTAACTTTAGGTGTTCACGTCATTCGTGCTAGCAGAGTTCAGTGAATCTTTCAAATTTCTCTTTTTAAACATTCATCGTTAGATTATATTCAAGTGGTCATAGCGTTGTGACATTAATTTTAAAGAAGTAAATACTGTCGTGTACTGTGTCTACAGGCTAAACTTTGATGTCTAAAACCAGGGGCGTGCCAGGTTTTTGGTGGTGGTGGTGGGGGGGGTCGACTCATCGTCCCCATTCTTGACCGCAGTAATTGAGGAGGGGCAATTTTTTGCTGTCTCGAAGGGCTTAGATGCAAAATGGTGCTTTTTTTTATAATTGATCCTAGTGTTCTCCACAGGGGTTTTAGAGGGACGCAGGAATGGTGCCAGGATTTGCCCGAAGGGGACCAGACTCCCCGATGGGGAGGCCAACAATTCGAAACCCCGAAAGCCCCGATGCCGTCGAGGGGTTGGTGAGGAGGGGCTTAAAGAAAACCTGTGTACTATACCATGCCATTGCGGGGCATATATTACATGGAATTTGTATATACTAAAGAAACATGGATTTACCGTTTTTATCCGGAATCTAAACTGCTAAATATCAAAGCGCGCGAAGCCTACACTGGGTAAGCCTACACTAAAGAGGATGTGTACTTTTTTAAAACTTATATAGGTCAATTTTTGGGACAGGTGGGCCCTATCAGACATAACTTACATTTTACATCCTTCCGGGTCACTAGCCGTACCTCACGAAATACATAAGAGAATATTAACTAGGTTTACGGAAATGGGATGACATCGTACTTACTACATTTAGCTATAAGTAATAAAACTGAGGAAGAGTGGGCTATAGGGGTACCGAAAATTGCGGGTTTTATCTCAGAAATGATGGTTTGAAAACCAATATGAGTAGACCGACCATGGGAGGCGTTAGAATTTTCCAGAACGGGCATGCCAGCGCCCCCAAGTTCCGACTATTCACTATGTCGAGGGGGTGCATGGTGAGAAGGGCATGTGAAGAAGCCTAACTATCCCATGCCATTGCAGGACACATTTTGCATAATATCACTTAAATACTTCAAGAGCCAAGTTGTGCACTTATATCGTTCTTTTGAATCTGAATCGTAAAGCTGCAAAGCGCGCGAATCACTAAGAACAAAAAGAAAGCAAACTGTAGGGGTTAAACATCGTATCGACATACATTGTATACAACATACATTGTATCGAAACCACCTGGCCTCGCTCACCAACTGACCGTACAGCATGACACACATTAGAAAGCAGCAACTAGGCATTGCGATATGGGATGAAATTTACGACCTCTACATAAGCTGTGTATTCTGCCTACATGTTACTTGGTAAGGTGGACAGGACTTGTGCTATCTAGCTATGTGGAATGGAAACATTGAAGAAAATGGAGTGACCCTACAGCGCGTAGCGCGCCGAAAATGTTGGGCTCTTATTAGAGAAGTTGTCCTCTTGAGAGCAAAAAATCCATCTGGGCAACTGTCGCCTTCGGGGACTGCATGTTTTATCGTGTCGACTAAGACTCCCCGACGAAACGGTAAAATTTCCCCGACTGGGGGCCATAGCCCCCTGCCCCTCGCCTCCACCTGGCGCCACCCCTGGAGGGACAGTCCGCCCCCGAGTAAACATTTATTTTGTTTCAAAATTGGGTTAGTGTTCGAAAAAAGGGCAAGGGTTCAGTCCACAAGCCATAATCTGTTGAAAAAAGGAGAAAACATCCGGAACAGTCTTTCCAGACGAGATGACATTATTAATACACAAGGTTTTGATTGACTTTCGGGGGCCTATTGCCAATGCGTCATGCATAAGTAAGTATGCCGTCCGTTTTGCTGCGGATTCCACCGTCATTACCCATCCCGGAGACCTAGATCCCTACCTCCTCCCACCTCGCCCCACCAAATTTCCATCCCTCCCTCCTCTCGCCCTTTTTTTTTTTTTTGCTTTCCTTCATTTTTTCAACATCGCCCATTGCGTCTCCAAAATTTCTGTGGAAGGGCACTCTGCACCCTGCCCCCCTCTGGCTACGTCACTGTCTAAAAGCCGCATTCTACCGTCAGCTTTAAGACTGGAACAATCATATGTTACTTTTATGCTAGAATGCATCGTGTTAGCTAGCTCACAAGGTTTGCCCATGACTCGTACATCCGAGTCGCACCCTCTAGTTTTCTCAGTAACTAGTAGTGTGTCGTCTACATATCTCGAATACATTAGACACTTAATGCCATTCAGAGCAAGCTTTTTTCCCTTTAATTCACGGTCCCACCAGGTTTTGAACATCTGAGCTACATCACCAGCTAGTGAAACACCAATGGCGTCCTTACTCTTCTGTCTATACAGTTTGTTGTTAAACGGACACATACAGTTTATCAAGAAAGAAAAGTCATTGCGTATTCTAAGGCATAAACAATCATCTTCCTTATCTTCAATAGGTTGGTATTTTGCAGCGATTTGATCCAACTAATTTTTACCTTCAGTTTTTAAGTTTTTCTTTTTTTTTTAATAAATGCGGCATTTATTGATTATTTAATCATACGAAATTACGTTAAATGTTACTGTTAAATATAGGATTTATTCACTAATCAAACAGACTTGTTTAAACAAACGTCTTTACCCAGTGAGCCGTGGCAATGAAGTGATTGTAAAATGGGTTTAAATCAGCCTTTGCGAAATAGAAACGTCCCACGCTTATAGCCTGAAAGACCCGAGTTAACAATACTACTGCCGTTCCTAGGTAAAAATGTAAAAAAATAGTTTAGGTGTAAAGATATTTAAATCACCCCTTTTTAAATAGAACGAAAGTACACATAGGGTTGGTTTGTGTTGATCTGTGTCTTGTAAGGCACTTGCTAAATATTCCCTCCAGCAGAGTCAATATCATATTCAATGCTTTGTCAAATGTGCCGCGATGACATCACATATTTCTCATAATGCACTTTACTTTGAGAAAAAAAATGCATTTCTTTGAAAAATAGTAGCTTCCAAATCCTACAAGCTATTGAGATGCGGTTTTCATCTCCTAGAAGAGAAAATTTTCTGCATTTTTTGAAGTCATTGATTTTAGTCACTGGCAAATCTCGTTAACTGATCCCAGTGTGGTTATAACGTACGCTCTTGCCTTCCACATTTAGTACTGAGTAAAACTAATGCACGCTAGATATTTCGGTGTAGATTACTTTAGCACTTAGTTTACCGTAATCTAACTTCGATGCCAGTGACAGGAGAAGACCAAAGCAAAGGTAGGCAACAGTGCTAATCGTCTTGACACCATCTTTTGGGACAAAATACCAACGGGGACAGATTACCAGATTATGAAAAAATGCCATAAGAGTAACGACTGTCAATATGTGAAACTGTTGGCCAGTTCTTGCATTTTACCAAACAAAAAAGAATATAAAAACAAAAAAAATGTTTACCTTATAATGTGATGCTAATCTTACATTTAGGCTTCCTGTAGCAAGATATCCCCTCAAAATTTGCAACAAATATCTGACCACCTGCATAAATTTTCTAAAATTTGAATCCTGAAGTCATATATCATTCCCACAGTCTTCACATGCAACATCTCCCTACTCTCTCAAAACATGGAATCAATGAAAACAAGAGTATAAACTGTCCTAAACCTTTTATAATTCACGCATACAAATAAATTAGGAAAGACTGCCAGTCTTTGTTTTCTTTTCTGAAAGTTAGTTCAATCCCGATATTTATGCCTTAAAAGTTGAAACCAAATTAAATTAAATTATCCCCATCGGGCTGACATTTTATGCACCGAGGTAAAATTTAGAGGGAGGTTAACAATTGATGGTAATTTAATGCTTAAATATTTAATTGTATTGTTAAGTGCTCATAAAGTCAACTTTCGTGGTCACAACAAGTACTATAAGAGGTTCTTTCCCTCAAGAAAATCCTTTTTACAAAGACGTTACCTTGGTGTATCGTACGACCGCGTCTTCAACGAAGCCATGCCATTGGTTTGGTACTACACAGCAACTACTTAAGGGATCTTAACGAACTTTCCTTCAGTAAAAAGTCGGTAATAAAGAAATGCGACTCAAATTCTTTTCCAATCAAAGCAGGTCAGTACGCAGGGGAGGTTCGAGTGATTCGTTACTGGGTCCTTGTATTTTTAATCAATCAATTGGCTTACTTATGGCTTCTTCCACCCTCTTGCAAGGGAGAAACTGAGGTTGTTACAAATGAAACACATTCCATATAAATGTTGGGAAAATATAATAAGCATGTTTACGTCATTATTATCCCATGACCTCCATTTCTTCACGCAATATCATTGATTCCATGTTCAGAAGGGGGTTACTCTATTGGCACCTATGGTTTCTTTTGCAGACTCGTTCTTGTTATGACTGAGCCGGATCTGTTTGATGAAAATTTCCGAGAGATGGCTTTATGGTTTTATGTTTATAATATTTTAGGGAACAAAGACAAAAGGTCAAATTCAGTGGACGAGCTAATTGTTGAAGAGGCCAAATGCACCAAGCATCACTACCAAGCTCATTGCTTTAGTGCATGATCTAGCATGCAAAGTGTGCTTGTTTGCCCTTCATCACTTGGTTGGGCTGGTTGACTTGAAACCTTGACAACTCCCTTTAGATCTGTGGGTGATTAACAGGACAATTGCGACAGCTCCTTTGGACCCTGATTTTAGTTTAATGTCCCTTTCCTTCATATTTGGCGCCCTTTGCATGATGGAACTCGTTAACGTATAGTAATTTTTTAGAGCGTTGTTTTCAGCAATCTAGAGTGTTTGTGATGCCAAATTTTTCCAGAGAAACTCGGATACTCGTCTATGATAGACGAGAAACTAGTGCCAAAGTTAATATTTTAGGAGTGTAACTTATGACCATGTAAAATACTAAATCTGTCTTATACTGAATGATAGACGAAAATCTGTAACGGCACTCTTGTGTCTTAGAATAAGGTATTCGGCAATCTAGGTCGTTTTCATTTTTTGTAGCCTCAGCTCAAACTATCGTGAGTGCAGATGTCGGGTCGGTTACAGGTGGTCAAGGAGCCAGAGACACACTGATGGGATAAAGTGTGTAATACCCTTCGGCGGACGCGTCCCCTGCAATTTACCTGTCCTTGCTTTTCGGGGGTTACTTTCTCCAACAAGAACAAAAACGTGGTATATACTTTTTGACTTTTTTCTCATATTTTGGCTAAATATTACAGAACAGGTCTCACCCTTACTAAACTTAACCCTTAATTAGTTCTTGTCGTACCTTTCTTGCGATTTAGGAAACGAGTTGCAATGTGACCATTTCGTTGCCGTAGACGGGGAAGATACGATACTGCATGTGATTTTCCCGATATGGGTCGACTGCCCCGAAGGTCGATATTTTTTCTTTTTATGAGTACAAATTTTATCAATCATAACTAATAATTTTTTTTTCGAATGCTTCGAAAACTGTCAAAATTTCCACGCACTTACAACCTCATGGCTATGCTTATTACCAATACCGTCTTAAACGTATGGGCATCATTCAGAGAAAAGGATTGCCAAAATTGTACCGACCGTTTAAAGGTTTGTACGTTATTAAGAAATAACACAGCGTTGTAATTTTGAGAGAATTTTTTCAAAAAAAAAGAGAATGGAACAATAAGAGGATTAACTCAGCTTTGCTTGTATAGTGACGTGCTTTGTTTGAAAATTCAAAGAGTTTCTAAACAGAGTCTGAATGCAACGTTTGTAATGAAAAATAGTATTTTCTATTGCTCTTCCGCGCGCATACATCTAAGGGCAATAATATACAAGGAATGATTCTGGGGAAAACTTTTCTGAAAAGTAGAAGTACGGCTGTAGATACCTGGCATTGAAAGTACAACATGCACTAATCATATATAAATAGAAAGGTCACGTGTCTAGCATGATCTACAGAAATAAAGATAAAACTTTCTTGCTATACATTCTTTTCAAACAACAATTCTTTTGAGCGTTTCGCCCACAACCATTATCGGTATAGATTCTTAAAATGTTCTAAGTCAGGCAGTAGCGCTATAGGTGTGTAAAAAATATACCGTGCATTTAAGTTGTAGTACACAACTGTAGTGTAGTACATTGATGTATGTACAGTTCAAAACATGTTGTTCCACATGTGCCCTCATCATGACCGCGTAAGCAAAACACGACGTCATGTGACACGGTCTATTCGAACCCCCTTTTGGAAAATCATGTATACGGACCTGCAAAGAATAGTTTAATCATCATATTGACTTTGACCCTGGGCACTTGAAAGTGTGACTTTTCAGAAGACCACCTGGGATAACGAAAAATACGATTAATCAAGAATGTAGCATTTACCATACCTGTCTAGTATGAGGTTGAGATGTCCTAAATTTGTCAATTCTTGAACAATATGTCGCATTGCGTGCATTCCTCATTGTTGTAGTATCCGTACCGTACCCATGCCATGGTTCCCTCATTGTCCCGTACTCTCATTGTCCAAATAATATGCTGAAACAACTGTAATGGTTCATTGAAGTTTCACTGTTTTAGTACACCACATGCCTTCGTATTGGACTCTTTATTTAAAGAAAATATGAACTTATCTCAATTTAAATTAGTGTATCGAGGTATCTTTTTTCATGAATCGATCTTTACAATCACGTTGTATTGCTTTGTAATCATATTTTTAAATTTATGCGGATTAAGTGCTTAATCTACGATAGATATTTAATGCTTATATTTGTAAACACTATTTAATACACTCTCATAACATCCTGGTTAAATTTACCCAGAATCTGGTTCAATAGTTTTCCATACCTTTCCTGGTTAAAATTATCGGGAAATCCGGGTCAAAATTGACATTTTCCTTTCTAAATTTATGACTCGTTAGAAATCCTGATAAGAATTTAACATTTTCCTGGTTTTCGTTTTTTACTTTTAACCAGGAAATGTATGAAAAACTATTGACCCCATCCGGTTTGAAGCAATGAACACCATTTCGTCATGAGCCGGCCAGTAATATCAATTTCCCTCTAACACAGTCTGTTTTGTAAAAGTGTAGTACTGTCTGGTATTATAAAATAATCTGCAGAACTACAAAAGGCGTCAAAAATGAAATATCTCCTTAAAAATAGTGGCGAGCAAAGCATAATCCGCCTCAACATGGGATAATTTGTTGTGTGTTGTACCGTACCAAATACAAGAGAGCCACTATGCCATTGGGAATATGGTTTTCCAATATAAGAAAAAAAGGGTATAATAACCAAGTATATCTAGGTTACCATGGTAGAATTAAAGTGCATTTACTTTTTTTAAGAAACCTGCTGTGGGCTATCTCCCACTGCAGATAAAGACCAAAAACTACGCCCAAATGGAGTTATCACCAACTTTACACAGACTACCTGGTGTAGGCCTGCTGTTTATTTAAGTCTACTACGGATACTTAATACATTGAAACACCTGGTGTGGTTGTTAACTTCCTATTTACTACATGAAAGCAGGCGCGTAGGTGTGGGGGGTTGGGCTAGGGGCCCTGGAACTCCCAGATGTTTGCCACCCCAAGAATGTCCTTTTCCAAATGAAATGTGCAAGAGTTAAGGACGGTGATCGATGCCGTGATCCCCAATTTGATACCTAGGCCCACCTAAAAATTTCATCCTAGCTACGTCCCTGCATGAAAGCGAACAAAGAACGAAAGTTTACTAAGAAACGTTATACAGCGCGCAAAGGGCGCCAAAAGTTTTATCTTGGATAGGGCTCTGGAAGAATTTGAAAAATTCTCCGACGGGTGCACCACGGTCCTTCCCCCTTCCTGTTTAATGGTGATATAAAATATAATAATTTTAAAATCAGTAGTTACTTAACCTGCAATAGTAAATTGTCTCCCGGACAGGATCAATCAACTTTCCAGGCTACACAAGGACAGAGTGTTCTCAAAGTATCCCAGATGAACTTGCTAGATGTAAATATTAGTATCATAAGTTTATAAGTCGGTGTCAAGAAACCAACAAAAATTTCAGGGTAAGCATAGGAGATTTCTTTAAAAATATACACCCCTGCATTCTTTCATCAGGTTTCATAAAAGAAAGTTGCAATTAGACTCCCTCCTTTCGTATTAAGAATAAAACGAAGGAACAAAATCAAGCGTGAAACGCGCGAAAAATAATTAGGTGTCAATAGTGAATGTTCTTTATCTGTAAACTTTAGGAAAAGACTTGTGAATGCAATAAAAAACATCATGGTGGTATTTTGCAGGCAACATGAATAACGATTCCAATACTTTAGAAGGCCGAGACCAAAAGGGTTGTTCGCCTACCACACCCAAGAGTGGGGGACCTGGTTCGCCCTTGCTTCCCCACTTTTCGAACACCTACGAGGTTAAAAAATGAGTACGAACACCACATGGTTGATTTTTGTACTAGTAAACCATTGCGAAGTACGTGGGTGTTCTTAAGTGTACCATGTACCCAGGAATAAACCAGATACATGAATTCCATCGATTCGAATACCATTAAGCGTATTCCTCAGCTTCACGCTTTATGCACTGGTACTATTTGCTACGTAGAGCTTACGCGGTTTAGTCAGTGGCAGACCGTTGAACTTTTACCAATATCATATGCACTACACTGTGCATACAGCAAAGGCGTAGACACCGTGCAGAGTTGTACAGAGAATGGAGTTTTGTAGAGAATAAGGTAAATGCTTGGTGATGACGGATAAATTAAAGTGACACAAAATTCTGCTGGTCTCGAGCCCGGTCTCGGGAATTTATCCCGAACTAACGAGTCCCAAAATTACGAGTTAGAGTATTAGTCCTTGCTTTTTGAGTCCAAGTAACGGGTCCGAGTTCTTGAAATTGTGACTCGCGACCGGTCTCGAGTCGAGAAAACAGGGTACAGTTACCCCTCCCCTCCCAGAATTTTCATAGCATATTTTTAGTACATAGATGTAAATAATTTCGTGACAATTTAAAATTAACATTGTATGTTTTGCAACTTGAAAGGCAGGGCAAGTGCCATTTCCAGTAATACAGGGCAGGACTAGAGAGGATGAGGGACAATCGCTCCCTCCATGACTATATTCTAAAGAATGCTGGTCTAGAGAAGCTTCTTTCAAAACAACAGACCTGTCAGTAACTCACTCTGTACATCCAAATTATGCGAGCGGGCTGTAGATACTTAGATGGATGAGCACGCTAGGCAACATTCATCATTGCCAGTCATGCAATCCGCCTATGGACCATTCCACTCAACTGGAAATACACTGGTTAAACTTACCTCTGCCTGCCTGATGAATATGGACCAGTAGGAATTAACCTTACTTGTTGTTATCGACTTAAGTGCGGCGTTTGACTCGGTTGATCATACGATATAACTTGTGACCAGAGTCAACTTAAAGATTGGTTTTGCTTGAGTGGGGTGGTTATGATTCGTTTGTTTCTTACTTGTCATGTCGTCATCAGGCTGTCTGCATTGAGTCTAATGTTTCTACCTAAAGTGATGCACCCTATGGGATACCAAAGGGTCATATTTATCTCTCTGATATCATAGTTTCTCGCTTGAAGTTATCTCGGCACATCTCCCCCATTTATCAAAACTAAATATGTTGTTTTTGGGCCCAGTCAACAGCTTACCAGCACCAGGTGCTTTCTTCGTTACCTATTGCGGACTTTTTACACTGTAATATTGTACGTCTTTTACGTCGTGATGGCCTTCCTTTTTAATAAGATAACTGTTCATGAAACATATTCTAAGTAAATACAGAGCAATTTTCAATTTATTTCTAAATTTTCAGAATTTTGGATACTCGGAAAAGACATGGAATGAGGATTTTCTAGACGACAGATCTTGCCGGTACTGCCAGCATCAATGACAAGATTCCCTATGATATTAAAATACCATGAGGAGTAGCTAGTCTTTAACGGTAAACATGGGGAATCGTCATGGCAAGTCACCGGATCCTTCAAGATCCGACGACGGTTAGTAATATGCAGTTATTCTAATCTCATAACATAGTATTGGCACTAATATTATGTAAAAAGTATCGATTATTTACTAGATAATGCGGTAAAGCTTACACACTGATAGGTAATGACTGTTTGTTTTGGAACTTCATTGATGGCTTGCAAAGCATTTCATGTGGGTAAAGTAAGAACTTCGTGGGTCTAACCTATTTTGGTGTTATCTTCTTGTTCAAAGCTAAAGAACAGTGACAAGTCGCCAAAACAAAAAACAACAACAGTCAAACTTGATACAGAATTTTGTTTGCGATTTCAAATCTATTGACGCATAGATGACATTTCAGTTGAGTTTCATTCAGAAGACTATTCTTGCATCCTGTACGCCCAATTAAGCTAATATGACAGCAAAAATAACACGTGCAATCTTACCTAAATAGTTCTCTCTTAAATGAATTGAGATGATTACCATGCAGTATACAACGTCCTTCGGAGTCAATACTGGAGGTAGTCATGTGACCTACCCAATATACAACTTTTGTTTATAATTTGTTACAGCTGCAGCATCATTTCCGCAGTTCGTTGGAATCGTCGACTTGAGCACAGGTGATATTGATACTACTGAAGGTAATCACGTGACCTACCTACTGTACCACAAGTTTCTTTTTCTGTTTCTTTACAATGATACATCCAATTTAGTATCGACTGCCAATATACACCATTTGTGTCTCGGAAGCCATATCCCCTCATCCCATAATGCATTCAGTCTAAGAAACAGGAATGAAAATGTGGACTGCGTTAAAATATGTCTTGCAAATTTTATCTCAGAATTATTACTCCATTTAACAAATGTACAAATGAACTGAAAAAATAAGTAACTATTTGAACCGAAGGATGTGCTTGTAGGATAACGCATTATTTATTCCTGAATAATGTTTTGTTTAGGGTCAGGCGCGGCGCCACAGTGGGGGGCAGGGCAGGCATTTGCCCCCTATGGTTTTTCAACCCCAAAAATAAAATCGTCTAAAAAACGTTTTTAACACATAATCTTGTAGAGGGTGGGGTGAGGTGTTACAGTATGTCACCCATCTATCACAATATTAGTTAAATTGTTAGTTACAAAATACCTGAAACTTGCAATCCCCGCACGGATAACGTTTTCTGTTTTCTCCATTGTGTACGTGAATGCAGATTAAGTATTACATAAACACTAAGGTCATTATACTTAACGCGCAAACAAAAAGGGCATAGGGACCGAGAGTAAAGCTAAAACTATACAGTAGTATAGTAGTATACCCTAAAGCCAAATTATTGTGAAACCTTACACATAAGGTGTCACAGAGCAAAAAGTTTTCCCTCGCTTGAAGAAAAGGTGCGTATCATTGCAAGTTACACCAAAAAATACAGACAGCTAATTTGTGCATCAGGGGATACGCCTGATCCATGAATCTCTGTCTAACCAAAACCCCAACCCTACCCGTAACTCGGAATATATTTTCGTCCGGGGGAATCTTCGGTCTTTAGTGAACCTTCGACCAAGTGAACCTTTCGTCTATGGGTACCCCCCCCCCCCCTGTCCGGATTATGTAATGTTTGGCAATCTCAATCATTTACTGTCTCTCCATTCCCGGCATGTGACCATTTAAAATTTAGAACGTGAACATATGTATTGGGGGTATCATGAGTCAATCACTTAACGAACATTTTGACAATAACAATATAAAAAACATTTCATAAAATGAATTGAACTTTGAAGTAATATTATATGTTTCCCTTATTGCATACGCGAAGGAAACGGGGGGAGGGCTGGGGGCTAAAGCCCCAGTTAAAAAAACTGGGGGCAGAAGCATACTTCTGCCCCCAATATCCAAGGTCAAAAGCCCCTTATTTTTCTCTTCAGTAAAAATCGTAAAAAAATTGCAGTGATTTTCCTTAAAATTTGCCCAAAATGTTGCACCAAATTGCATCTGAGGACCCCAAATACCCCTCCCCTTAGACCCATCCCCAGGACAGCGATCCGAAACAGGTTCAGCTCCCAGTCTCGAAAAGTTACCTACGCCTGTGCCTTATTGTGCGTTATTTTGGTGTTGTCTCGACTGAGTAATCCTTAGAAAACGAATTTTAAATAGTAGGTGCATGGGCCGTACACAACACAATCTTTACTGTATGAAGAAATCTTGAGTCAATCAGAAAAAGAGCAAAGAAAAACAGGGCGATGCCACTTGGGGAAGGGGGCAACCGCCTCCTATCATTTGCAAGAACAGGGAAAAGAGAAAAAGAAAAGAACAGGAAAAAGGAAAAGGAGAAAACGAAAGAGAAGAAGGGGAAGCGAAGGAGAAAGAAGAAAGGAGGAGGGTGGGGTAGGCATATATTTGATCCATATAATTAGTCCAGAGCTTCCAGGAGGCCTTATTCCGGTGTCTGCCAGCCTTTAGATACCTTGTATAATGCATATATGAAGCAACCAAAATATTCGTAATAGTTCGTGTTTTTGTCGACTCAACGCACGTATTTTTGAGTGAAAACATACCCATACATAAAAGGGGGTGGCTTCAGGAGGTTTGTTGACTACATACCCTTCTCTTATACAACAAACTTAAAATTCAATAAAATTAATAACACTTTTCAGCCCTATATGATAGCTCAAAAAATACCAAAGACATCACCATTTTGCATCTAAGCAATCTTAAATTGATAAAAATTCCTCAAAGGGGAGGGGACACCCCTCCCCTTAGACCCCTCCCCAGAAAAGCATCCCCCCAAGCAAAAATTAAAATACAATAAAGTAGGAACACTTTTTTACATATATGATCAGTTAAAAAATATGCCAAAGATATTACCATTTTGCATCTTAGCAATCTTTAAATTAATAAAAAAATTCTCAAAGGGGAGGGTACACCACTCCCCAGGAAAGTATCTTTCCCAAAACAAAAATTAAATTAACTAAATTATAAACTTTCCAGCCATATATGATCAGTTCAAAATATGTACCAAAGACATCATCATTTTGCATCTGAGCAACCTTAAATTAACAAAAAATTTCCCATCGGGGAGGGGGGCCCCTCCCCTTAGACCCCTCCCCCAATACGGCGATCACTCATCTCACGCTTTGCCCCCCCCCCCATCGAAATACCCTGGCGCCGCCCCTGTTTAGGGTATAACCGAAAACTCCTACAATGGGGAAAAATTTATGCAAAACATTGAATGGGCTTGCTTGCCTATCATAGACAAGGATTAGGGAGAAAGGCGACCACTCGGAAACTTGCATTTCTCAAAAACGGCTTACGCTGGTGACCCACCGATTAGGAGGTGGAGTTTGGTAGCTATGACCATACTCATACCGAATATACATTCAATTATATTTCATTAGATCGATGGATTTTGCCGGGAGAGGGGGTTCTGAAACTGACAATGTACAACGCCTGAAGTAACATAAGCAACGTAACAGGCCCTCATAACCAATTTTATCCCGTTTGGGAAAAAATGCACTCCCTTCACAGAAGTTATTTCCCGAACTGTTATTGCAAAAGCAGTGGATCGAAAAGTATCAAGGAAGCAGATTGTTCTGCAAATGTGGAGAACAGGACAAAATGACCTTACGGCAACGCAGTTTCCGTGAGAGCCCCATGCGACATGATGTTTAAGGGCCCTTGATTTTAAAGGTCCCTGGTGGGTTCTAGTGTTAATGATTTCTTGCATGTGCTTCTCGGATGGGGGTCTAGAGGACACCAGCACCCTTCTTTACCTATCATGAATTGTCGATATCAAGGGCGAAATCGCAACTTGCGGTGTACAATTCACGATGTCATTGTTTGCCAAAAGGTTAAAACTCATATGTCCCGTTTAAAACGTCTTACCGTATGCATAAGGTTGCTAGAGGGCCTTGGCGTAGCCCGCAGGCTCGGAAAGTGTAGTTTATATGCTCTTATATATAGGCAGTAGGGTGATTTAGTCAATAACTTTCATCAGATAACATTTATCTTGGTCATTAAACTTCGATCTCTTTGGATGAACCGACAACTCGGAACCAATTTTGAAGTGAGAGGGCTAATCATTGAAGGGGCCCAATATGTTTCATAAATCAAATCCAGTTTAAGGCGACGCAAAATGTCCACGGCAAAAATGTGCTAGGGCTAAAACCGCCTACCCCCTCCCCGTCCTCGCGGTTCCTGGGGAGGTAATTAAAGCCCAAAGCTGGGTATTTCATCGTCATCATATTGACACTTCAGATTCTGATTTCAAGTTTCTTACCTCTTTGAGAATGCATACGTGAAGCTAAAAAGGTAGGAAGACGTGCTTTGACCCAATCAGTTGATGTTTCTGTTAAACAATTTTAATAGTTATTCTCTTTAAATTTGTCCCAAAATGATTTAAGGTTTCCTTAGTTAGCTATTTTGAACAGAATTGCGAAAAAAGTAAACAAAATTCCTCAGGACATCCGACGGTGTAGTCATTTGTACGATCCTTGGTCGTTGTATCGTCGGACTAGCTGGCACCTATAGGAAACAAAATGTGTTAAATTGTTTTAACAATTCTTGCAAGATGATCAGGTTCACATCTCTGGCAGCGAGTTAGTAATAACCGTCCCAGCGAAAAACAAATCGGTGTTTATTGAGGATTAAAGTCCTCACCACGGCAGAAAACTGAGGAGACTACTTAAGGTATATTCAGTGAAAATTGGGGAGTGTTCAGTATATGAAACACTATTATAAAAACAAAACATTGGCACTAATCAGCGCACGGAGGGCGCAAAAAAGGGGCTTTTGTTGAAGAATGTGGTCTCACTAAGTGGAAAGACTGGTCCGGCTTACTTACTTGGGAACTCTGTAGGGGACGACGGGAACATTTAGCCGACTTCAAATTTGGGGAGGGGGGATTGCTGTTTTTGTTAAACAGTTACAAAAGA
Organism: Holothuria leucospilota; assembly: GCA_029531755.1. NCBI lineage: Eukaryota > Metazoa > Echinodermata > Holothuroidea > Aspidochirotida > Holothuriidae > Holothuria > Holothuria leucospilota. Next base: position 54,435 of record JAIZAY010000300.1, read on the forward strand.
GGATGATATATGTCCCTTCCCCCCCCCCCCCCCACCGACACTCATGAGAGGTGACATGTGCAGTTCTGACCTGAATTGCTAAGTTATTACCTAAAGATATTACTAAATAAATTGATATACTCTTTCCATTTATCGAATTCAAATTTAACAGCGTGCAAAACATTGAAGTTTAAGTTAAATTCTGGCTGTTTTATTCTTTGAATCACTACGGTGATAATTCTTTTTCCATTATTTTGTTGAAGGTTTTGGAAAATTTGTTATCAAAGTATCGTCATACCTAACACTCACCATTGCAACACAAATTGCGACTGTGTGCTCTCTGCCTGCTGCCGATGTGGACAGGATTTCGAGGGACAGGGATCCTGGATTGGTGCTAATGGATATTTTGAGACAGAGGGGCAAGATTGATCCCACTGACATATCATCACTAATCGATGCACTTGAACACATCGGTCTTCACGGTATTGCTACCAAGGTAACAGATTCATTTACAAGAAATGTATCTGGTAACCATCCTTCACCAGGAGGTTTTCCTAATCTTCGAGATAGTTTATCAGGTACGACATTTATTTAGCACCATATGACCAATTAGTTTCATTTTACTGTGTAGCACTTCAGGACAGAGGTAATTACAATGGCTTAACACAACACGAGCTCAGCGTTTCATATTTGCCTATATTACGTGACATGGGTTATCTGGAAAATATTGGGCAATTGATTCTATGATTCATTCAGGGCAAGGTGCAACCTTTTCATATGCATCTGCGAAAAGTACCCTCTAAGTTATTATCAAAGGTGGACAAATCAGTTTCAATGCAAATATAGTGTAGTGAAGCTAATACGTCACAGCAGACGGTGGATAGAGTTATTTAAATTACCTGATCATAAAATACAATAAAAGCAGTAGTAATATCAGCAAAATATGGCATGGATAGATTTAAACAAGAGGTCCTTTCCTGGTACTGAAGACAGTATTAAACTTTGATTTTGTTTTCCTTTTTTAAGTGGAATAGGGAGCACATGTCCACTCAATTTCGGGAACCTGAGACGAAGACGTGTTCGTCTTTTTTGAATTTACAGTAACTTGCAATATTTTTAATGTTATGTTTTATGATCCTCCTGGTGATCACTGGCGGCTATTTAATATTATAAGTGACTCTCAACAAAGCTGCCTCAAATTTGATTATAATCATTTATTTCGTTACTGGTATATAGTTTGAATTTCACACAACCTACTGGTGTTTATACTGACAGGAAAGAAGAAGCAGTTCCTGAAAGACATATTGGAAACGTATGCAGAGATGTACAACGGGGTCCAGCCTATCCCTTACATCAGAGAAAGACTGCTGTGTGTCAACAAGGTGTTCATTGACAGCGGCATTGAATACTTGAAGAAAGAAGACGGAAGCAACGCTGTTGGCGGGACATGGCTCAAGTTAGATTCATACAGTTCCGTATTTACGGACCCTCGTTTATCCCATGCAATGGTATTTCTGCTATATGGTGAACCTGGCTATGGGAAATCTACTCTCGCTCTTCAATATGTGTATGACTGGTGCAATCGTTGTTCCGGTTCACCTCTTAAAGACGTAGAAATGTTAATATTTCTTCGATTGAGATACTTAAGGGGAGGGATGCCTATTCTTAAAGCCATTAAGGAGTTTTTGTTGCCCAGTGACACTGCACTAAGTGAACGTGATATTAAGGATATCATTCAGAGCTGTGCATCTGTAGTCTTAGTGTTTGATGGTTTCGACGAATATTCTAATAAAGGTGATAATGGCAAGGATGATGTAACAAAAATAGTAGCTAGGCAGATGTTTCGAAACTGTAAGCTGGTCCTCACGACAAGACCCTCCGGTATTCCTCCGAAACTTTCTCACTCAACGCAAAAGGTCAGATTGACTGAATTTGACGACCAAGCAAAAGAAATGTATATTCTCAAGGCTGTAGTTGACGGGAATGCTGAAACAGCTGCAAGAATCCTGCGGCAACTTCAGCAAAACCCCATACTAGCTGATGTCTGTCAGGTCACCCTTTTCTTTGTCATGTTTGCCCATATGACACACGAGAAGGAGACATCTCTGGTGTTGGACTCCGTCACAAGTTTCTTCCGTTACGTCATAGCTTGCTTCTATGAACACATCCAGATTAAGGTAGGTGCAGTCAGTGCCGCCATTAATTTCACATCTGCTACGAAACATCAAAAGCTGGACAAAGTTGCTTTTGAGAGTCTACAAGGTAAGGCTCAACACTTAGTTTGGAGTAAAGACAGACTTGTGGAGCTAATTGATGAACCAGTGTACAATGAATTACTTGAGGTTGGTATCTTGGTTGAAGAGAGTGTCGTTAAAATTGTCGGTAAGCCTGGGACATCTGCGGCTGGTCTCATCCAAAGACGAAAGGATGTTAGTTTCTATCACAAACTTTTCTGTGAGTGGTACGCTGCACATTATGTGGCCGAACATGTTAATGGTCTTAAACCCAGCAGCATGCAAACATTTTTCGCGAACATGGATCCATTCGACTTGCAATATGTATACAGAATTGCATGTGGACTGAATCCCGTCGCTGCTAATAAAATTATTGAGTACCTTCACAGCCTCGAAGGTGGAGACAAGTTTGCGATTCTCTGCATCCTTGAACAAACTTGCCAGGTGGATAAAATAGAAGACACTATTCGTCAAATGTGCTTTGAGGGTGTAATCATCAGTGGATATGACAGCCTCTTACTTCAACGGTCATCGATTCAATTACTAGAAATAGCTGCTAGTAACGAGGTAAGCATATGCATTCCTTTAGGCTTGCATAAGCATAATCCTTGAACAGAAAGGATTAAAGTCTCGATTTTTTTTCTCTTTTTCTTCGAAAAATGAAACTGACAGAGGGAAAAAGTGGCATTTCTATTTGGTGTGTGTGTGTTTTTTTTTCACTTTTACCCTATGCCCTTTGTTTATTTTAGGGATAGCTGATTACCTCAACTTTTAAATGCTGATTTATAGTGAGTTGTTACATATTATTAGTAGAATGCCACCATGCATGTCATTTGTAAACGCCCAAGAGAAAGCTGCAATCTAGGGCTTAATAGTTTAAACGCTCTCAAAATGCATGGAACTCTCTTCAAGAGGGATGATTATGTTGCAAATTCAACTTCGAATATATTTATCTATGGTAAAATACACCTTAATCCTCGAAACCCTGTATTGTTCAATTAATAAGCGGAATACTTACGTATTTCATGCTTTGTTAATAACTCCTGTTTTCGGCTTCAATTGATAATGTGAAAATTTTGTAAACCCATCTACTAAAAATAGTTGCAGTGTTGGCGAAAATGAGTATGCTTAAAGTATTTTCCGTTGCGATTAAAATTTTCCTAGCAAAAGAATCAGACTGTACGAAATAATTTCTCATTTAACCTAAAACTGATAAATATATCGGCCAGTGACTGACGATTGACAAAGGTTGGGTAAAGTAAAACGAGTACATGACAATTGGAGTACAAGTCGGGGGATCGGGAACTACACCCCCTCCCCTTCCGGGGTTCGGGGTAACCAAATTCCCTTGAAAATTTTAAGCAGAAATAGGCATTTTTTCGGGCAAAAATGGCTCAGCCCTCTCAAAAAAGTGATATGCATGTATAAAAACATGACACTGAGCATATATATATATATATATATATATATATATATATATATATATATATATATATATATATATATATATATATATATATATATATATATATATATATATATATATATTTGAGTAACTACTCCTGGGTACAACAAATGTAATTTCCATGTAATCCAATTGTAATCTCATTAGGCCTTTTATCTACGAGTGTAATCTGCTTGTAATCCTTTTCGCTATTTTGTTATCCGTTTTCTTCACTACAACTTTTCGGGCTTGACTCAAGTTTAGCTTTTATCATTTTGTCGTCAGCAACTGACGAAGAGCGAGGCAGCTCGAAATATATTGCTTGTTTCTCCTATACTGGATGATATGAAGGCGTCATATATATATATATATATATATATATATATATATATATATATATATATATATATATATATATATATATATATATATAGGTCGATAAAGGTTGTAAAAAGTGCTGAAAGTTTACGGAAAATTCCACGACGTTTCGAGTATAGACTCATCATCAGGTGGCAAAGAAATGCAACTGCACAACAAAGAATTGGAAACAGAGAAGAAACACATTGTAAAAAGGCACGGCAAACCGGTCGTACAGAGCGAACACGGTGTAAAACTGCAAAAGAAGGCTGAATAAAACTGGTAAAAAGTAATAAAAAGGGGAACAAGTTAAAAAGGTCCATTCTACTGTTAAGGCCGTGTAGGGAGAGGGTCCCGAGCTTCATGATAAGCTGGTTTTCGGCAGTCTGACTACCACGGTCAGAACCTCTGCCCATTTAAGGCTGCGGTAACGGCCAAGTCTTTACTTGAGCACGGTGATGGTGGGTTCAAATGTGTGGTGACCGGATAACCTTGAAGGTTCTGTTTGATGGACCTGAGGTGTTCAGTGATTCGGTCAGCCTGCCAGCCGACGTTTGGTCTCTCCCACATACAAGCAATTGCAACGTCCACAAACTAAAATGTAAACCAAAGTTGTGGAAGCTAAGGTGAAGTGTTGGTTCACACTGAATTTGTTGCCGTTAGAACCCAAAATATTGTCAACCACTGGGCATGTGTTGCACCTACTACGACCACAGGGAAATGTACCTGGGGTTTTGTTAGTTGGTTGTTGTGGATGGGAAGCCCGAACTAAGTGCTTGGAAATGTTCTTTTCAACTCTGAAGGCCGTAATGGGGGAGGGGGGGGGGCTCGGGGAAAAGGTCACGGGTTGAAGGGTCTTTTCGAAGGGTCTCTACATTCCTGTAAATGGCACGAATGATGGGGCGTACCGATGGGTGATGGGAAATTACCAAAGGAATGCGTAGATTGGTAGACGTGTTAGACTTCTTACTCAAGGCCTCCTCTCTGTTGATTCCTTGGATTCTATGTAGCGCACCGGTAAGGATTTTGGTGGGATACTGACGCTTCGCAAAGAATGATAGTATATTTTTGGAAGCTGCTGAAAAATCAGAATCTTCTGAGCAAATCCTTCTGGCCCTTTAAAGTTGTGACTATGGGATGGATTTGGTATAGGATTTGGGATGGTTGGATGGATACAAAAGGTAGTTAATTATGAGAATCAGTAGGTTTAAAATGTAGGTTTCACTTGTTTTTACGGTCGCAAATTGATAATTGAAGGTCGAGGAAAACCACTGAAGTGTCAGAAATACAATGTGTGAATTTCAAAAATGGACTGAAGGATCCTACGAATTGGATGAAAGATTCTAACTCTTGACGGGTCCCTGTTGCCACTCCCACAATATCGTCAATATACCTTTTTGTAAAGGGTGAGCACCGGTATACTGCGAAAAAAGTTGTTCTTCAAAGTAGCCCATGGTAAGGCAAGTAACAGAAGGACCCATTTGGTTCCCATGGCTACTCCTTTAACCTGACGGAAAAAGCTCCCATTGAACTGGAAACAGTTTTGGGTGAGAACAAGTTCCGTCAAGCAAAGGAAAGTAGTTGTAGGGAATTTTGGGGTCTTGTCGTTGGTCCAGGTAATGGCGGATAGCTGACAAGGCAGCATGGTGGGGCATGGATGTGTAGAGACTAGATACATCCATGGTGAATAGCAGACGTTCATCGCAATTTTCGGGAAACTCAAAGCCTTGAATAAGTCTCAAGAAATGAGGAGTGTCCTGAACAAAAGACGGTAACGCTGATACCAACGGGAAGCGAACAGAGTCCAAAAATTCAGAAATTAGAACGGTGGGGCAGCTGTGGGAAGAAACGATGGGTCTACCAGGGTTGTTTGCCTTGTGGATTTTGGGAAGCAGATAGAAATTGGAGATTTGTGGGCAAGGGTGGAGTAGTGACGTTGCTGATTTAGGAAGTTGATTGTTTTTAATAAGGTTGGTTAAAGTCTTCTTAACCAAAGCTTGGCTGTCAGAAGTGGGTATTTACCAGTGGTTGCTCCAGGATTTCAAAAGTGAAGAAGTTGCATGGGGTGGAGCAGAGGGAGAAAGCAAAATGAGGAGGCAAATTATGTGCGTGCGCATTGTTCCTGTAAGCCGTATACCTTTTTATCAGCGGTGCCGTCAAAATTTGGTGATGGGGCACCGCGGGGGGATCTTTTGACCTTTTTTACCTAATGTAGGTGCCGTCCCGGTATGGGGTGTCCCCTCCCCTGTGAGAAACTTTTGTTTGTTTAAGGTGGCTAAAATGCAAAATGATGCTTCCTTTGGTAAATTTTCGAACTGATCATGTATTCAAAACTTTCCATCACTAAGTGAATTCTTATTTTTGGTTGCGTTCAAGACAGGGACGTAGCCAGAGGGGGAGCGGAGAAAGCGACTGCCCCCCTCCTTCAGTGTCGATTTTTTTTAACATGTTCTTAATTCAAACAGGAAAAAATCAGCTGATAATATGACATATGATAATAATGAAACTGGCAAAACATTGCACCAGATTGCATCTAAGGACCTTCAATTGTTCCAAAATTTCTTAAAGGGAGGGGGCATCCCCTTCCCTTATACCCCTCTCCCATGTTATTCACAAGTGTGCTCCCCTTGTAAATTCCTGGTTACGTCACTGGTTCAAGAGAAGGGTATGTTGTCGGAGGGGTGACAACGACCCGCCCCCTTCTGCTTATGTTAGGTGGTTAAGATGCAAAATGACAGGCACGGGCCTCCTGGACCCTGTGTGGTAATTACACAATAGTGATGTTAACATGAGCAATGCTAATTTAGACGATCCTCGTACAACGGGAAATGAGCAAGGGGCAGTGGTAGGAATAAAAAATTAAGGATGGTGCACTGACAAGCACGTTAAGGAGTGCAGTGATACCGGTCAGGCAGGATTACATGGGGGACAAGGTTTATTTGCCCCCACTTTTTCCAGAGCTAAAAAGCTAACACTAAAAATATAAGGGAACGAAAGCGATACCAGGGGAACAACAAGAGAATTTTCATTAGCAAATTATAATAAAAATTTGCAGTGTTTAATGAAAGAAAACATTAATAGGAAAAATTATAAAAATGCTAGTTTTTTTTCTAGGCCCGCTTTGCGCTCACCCTCAGAGAAAGCTGACTTATAGAAAATGAAAAGTTTATCTAGCACCGTAAATTTCTTTCTCCTACTCGCCTCCCTATTGCGGATTGAAGCTCTACAATGAGTGTCACTGTAAGTGCTAGTGTACGTCATAAAGTGCACCATGGCCTTGCAAAGAAAATCCCAACCCTTCTTCCCATGTATAGGGAGTCGCAATTCTAGAAAAAAAATCGGCGTAGATCGCATGAGCCCTTTACAAATCGATGTGTTGTTAGTACTACTGCTGCTCGTAGAAAGCTTTGGTGGAATTGCCTCGCTATTACCTGCTGTAGGACAGCTTGAGCAAACTGCTATTTCCAAAGCCCTCGCTACACCCCTCGCTATTCACTTTCCTCAGCAACACCACCATCCTCAGCAAATAGACTAACAGTTACTATCTTAAATTTGCGATCATCATAAAAAATATTGCATTTACATTTCAAATTACTTCAGGGGGAAGCATGATTATCTTAAGAAATGGTCCAGAATAACCGCTAATATCGTCGATTGTTTAGATGTAAGTTATAAGGCACGGAAGGTGTTACTTTTGGTACCGTAATAAGGTACAGGCGCTAAGTGAAGGAGAGAGGAAGGGGTCTTTCCTTGAGAATACTTTTCTTGGTTTTTCTATTAACCATGTCACTAAAAAGACAAAAAAATGCGATGTTTTCCTGTGCGCTTCGCGCGAACTTACTCTTAATACTAGGTGTCCCATTTTTAGAACTCGTGTTCCAAAGTTGCGGGAAACCTTCAAAATAGTTTTCATTCTCCCGTC
>JAIZAY010001486.1:0-14710 GCA_029531755.1 Holothuria leucospilota
AGTTAGACTACACATTTGCATGATCGTAAAAGTGCCTTTTCAAAGAGCATGTTACATACATCCAAGGTTAGTAAGCTCTTGTAACTGCTTTCTCCACTCGATGGTTATTAATGAAGTCTACCTCTTCGATTTTCGTAATTTCCAATTTTGTCAAGTCGAAATGCGCCATCATTTATGGCATAGTTTGTGGCATTTTTCAGTGTAAAACTCATGGAACACGATCATTCTCAACATACTGGCAACCTCCATCTGCCACGCAGTATTTCTGAATATTTCATGAAGTGGAACTTTTGGTTATTTTCCTATTTCAGCAACTTCATGGTGTTCCAATATAAAACCAGCCCAACTGGGGGCAATGAAAGTCTTTATCTCAAAGGATAATAAAACATGAAGCAGTTTTTATTTACTCTACTGCTGTGATCTGGTTAAAATGAATACAGCATTGGAAGCCGCTATGAAGCCCTGTCATACATTAGAGAAATCGCTCCCATGAGGTTGGACAAACTTTCTTCTTATTAGAGACTGACAAGAAAGCCTGACCTTGATACATTCTTGCGATTTACATGGTCAGAGTGGACTTTAATGCACCTGATATAGTTGGACGTAAATCGTTAAGTCATGCATTTGTACTCTGTGAAATCAAAATCTGGGCACGAATTAACATTAAATTAAACTTTGAAACGAAAACATCTGTCCATATTTAGTGAAAATATCGATCATACCTCAAAGGAAAACTGCAAGCTAGCAAATTGATAGACTCTCAGTCTGTTTCTACTAGAGTGTTGCGATTTTCAGCTAGCCAAGGTCATTTAATTACCTGCGGTCAGATGACTTCAAAGTATCACCCAGTTTGAACCCTCATTGCCCAGTTTGGGCGCCGATTTCCATGGTACAAATTTTTCTCAGGAATAATGGACAGGTGACCAAATCTTTGAAATCTCAGGAAAACTAGTATGGTGGGCCATTCAGTGACAGATATACAAGTCATAGAAGTCATATCTGGAATTTCACATTCAGCAAGCTATGGATTTTACAGATTTTTGATTCCTTGCCGAAGGCAGGCAAGGAATCTATGCGATGGTGATGTCGTGTGTGTGTGTATGTATGTGTGTGTATGGGTGTGTGTGTGTGTGACGCCTAGCTTGTAAACACGGTATCTCGAGATAGCAGCGACCGACACTTTTCATATTTGGTATACAGATTTGTCATGTCAAGAGGAAGAACCCTATTGTTTTTGGTAGAGGTCAAAGGTCATCCGGGGTCACCGGAGGTTAATCTGCGAAAACCTCGTAAACGGCTTGTAAACAAGATTTCTCGAGGTAGCAATGACCGACACTTTTCATATTTGGTATATAGATTTGTCATGTTGAGAGGAAGAACCCTATTGTTTTTGGTAGAGGTCAAAGGTCATCTTAGGTCACCAGAGGTTAAACTGCGAAAAACCTCGTAAACACGATATCTCAAGATAGCAAAGGCCGACACTTTTCATATTTGGTATACAGATTTGTCATGTAAAGAGGAAGAAGCCTATTGTTTTTGGTACAGGTCAAAGGTCATCTGAAGTCACCAGAGGTTAATCTGCGAAAACCTTGTAAACACAATATCTCAAGGTAGGAATGACCGACACTTTTCATGTTTGGTATATAGATTTGTCATGTTGAGAGGAAGAACCCTATTGTTTTTGGTAGAGGTCAAAGATCATCTTAGGTCACCAGAGGTTAAACGGTGAAAACCTCGTAAACACGATATCTCAAGGTAGCAAAGGCCAACACTTCATATTTGGTATACAGTTTTACATGTCAAGAGGAAGAACCCTATTGTTTTTGGTGGAGGTTAAAGGTCATTTGAGGCCACCGCAGGTTAAAAGCCGAAAAGGCTCGTAATCAAGCTATCTCAAGGTAGGAATGACCGACACTTTTCATATTTGATATATAGATTCATCATGTTGAGAGGAAGAACCCTATTGTTTTTGGTGAAGGTCAGAGGTCATTTGAGGTCACCTTAGGTAAAAGGCCAAAAAGCTCGTAATCACTATATCTCAAGATAGGAGTGACCAACACTTTTCATATTTGGTATATAGATATGTCATATTAAGGGACAGAACCCTATTGTTTTTGGTGGAGGTCAAAGGTCACTCGAGGTCACCAGAGGTCAAAGACCGAAAACCTTGAAATTGGGGTATGTCAAGATAGGAATGGCGGATATAGATTTGTCATGTTGAGAGGAAGAACGCTATTGTTTTTGGTAGAGGTAAAAGGTCATCTGAGGTCACCAGAGGTTGAACTACAGAAACCTTGTAAATGGCTTGTAATCACGATATCTCAAGATACAATGACAGCCACTTTTCATATTTGGTATATAAATTTGCCATGTTGAGAGGAAAAACCCTATCAATTTTGGTGGAGGTCAAGGTCATCTGGGGTTACCAGAGGTCAAAAACAAAATTTCCCAAGAATTCCCAAGATTGTCATCTGGGGTCACTGGGATCAAAAGGAACGTTTCCCAAGAATTCTCAAGATTGTCATCCGGGGTCACTATAGGTTAAAAAGCTAAGTTTCCCAAGAATTCCCAAGATCATCATATGGGGTCATCAGAGGTCAAAAAGCAAAATATCGCAAGTATTCCCAGATTGTCCTCTGGTTTCACCAGAGGTCAAAAAGCAAAATTTCCCAAGAATTCCCAAGATCGTAATCTGAGGTCACCAAGGGTCAAAAAGCAAAATTTCCCTAGAATTTCCAAGATTGTTATATGAGGTCACCAGAGGTGAAAAAGAAAAATTTCCCAAGAATTTCCAAGATAGTCATCAGGGGTCACCAGAGGACAAAAAACAAAATTTCCCAAGAATTTTCAAGATCCAAGATCCATTGGAGTTGAATTCCTTTCAAGAAACTTTCGTTTTTCTTTTTTGTTATATTTGGTGGGGTTCAAAGTTCATGTGAGGTCAGCAGAGGTACAACAAAGCATCCTCATTCGGCAAGGAATCACTAAGCCCTTAGGCTTTCTGGTTCTTAAATGTTTATTGATCAAGACATCAGGTAGCAACTATATCTGGACTCTCCATCTTTGTTTCATATCATTTTCAAGGGCTTTGATCTATGTTTGCCTACAAGTACAGACTTGTCTAGTTGCAATATTAGCTTTTCTTTGAAGACTGGCTAGAAATATGCAGTACAGCCTGACTGTACGGAGCTTCTCGCTGCACCAAGATTGCAGGGTAAAATTCTGACGTGAAGCTCAGAATGCTTGCACAATGCACAAGGGAAGACGTGATAACCGCGGTACCGTCACAGCAATGTTAAAGGGTCAAGATTAATGTCATATGTAAAAGGCAGTGAAGTAAATTTATTCAAGCATGCGTTGTTTGCTATTTTTGTCGTAGGTAATTACAAGCAAAGCGAAATAAGTAGGATAAAATTTTCACTTCTGCGTTTACAGCCAAACAAAACCAAACTAACGACCAAGTTTTGTTACGGTCTATATGTAACACTGAAACTAGGGGCTAAACTTGAGCGTTAAATACACTACGTGCATGGTGCAACTTTCACCAAACAAAGAATACGATATCGCTCAATTTGGGCAGTACAGCAAAAGGTCTGTCTAATTAAGGATGTGCAGACAACAAACGTAAGTTTAAATACATCCTTCTTCTACTATATGATACATTAGAAGAATGCGCCTTAAATTGATGCTGGTTTGATCCAAATATGGCAAAACCTAACCTTGGTATGGTTTTAGCTGTATAACACGATATGAACGATAGTAATCATTTCTTAACAATACTAAATACTAAAAACATTATTCGTGTTGAAAGTGCTTTACCTCCATCAACAATTGCTTCATAAGCAACCTCCAAGAGTATGCGAAGTTGGGGGTCTGTCGTGTTTGCTTCGACAGGGAGCACACCAACATTCCACTTCTTACTGGAAGCTTCAAAAATTCTTTATTGAGGATCAAATGATGGAACGATATATTTATGTTTTTACCTTTTAACTTGGAATGAAAAAAGAAAATGTTTTTCAATTGGCAAAGAATATTCACTATTTGTAAGAACTCATGTTTGATTAGTTTACTAAAATTTCAATCATTCATTGGTATCAATAGTACGTCAACCAGTACTTGCAACACACAAATAAATAACAAAAAAATGCTTTGAATGTGTCATGTATTTTAAGGAGTGTGTAGAGAAAATCTTCAGACGTGACAACACGGTTCAAGTTCTGCCATATTCATGGTAAATTTGACGGGGCCCGGAATGACATAGGCAGATTTAAATCCTACCGGCAGCTTTACTTTCTCTTTAAATTTATTTTTCTTGTTCTTACCCTCGTTTGTAGAAGCTTTTGTCAGTACTTGGGACTGAGTGAGAGATGTTTTAAATCATTATTAATTTCAGACCAACTTGTTTATAGTCGATGTACTATATTTGACCTATTATTCGAATATGCTATTTCACTATTCTGCATTATTTCATTCTTAATGCGTTCGTCCTGTTCTTTCCCCCTTTCCAGAAAGAATATTACTAATACTTGAACACATTAAGATGGAAATTAAATAGCTGACACATTGTATCTGTTGATATTCATTCCCTATCGGGACTTAGCCATTTGCAAGAGTAGTTATACTCTGCACGGCCAAAGACAAACCGTGATTGCTTAGTAGTAAAGGCAGCTGCACAGTGAGCGCAAAACGCAGCTTTAAAAAATGCTTGTGGCAAAATTGCCTTTCTTGAATGTTTTATTTTGTCCTTTCCCTATCTTATACAAATATTTCAAACATGGTACGTGGACATGTAACCAAAACGTTTGTTCTACCTCACAATGATAGATTAAGATCCCAGGCTATAAAAATCTATAAAAAACCTATATGCCAATCACAAAGCCAGCCTTTTACCTGAGAATTCGTAATAGCCTTCAACTTTTGATACTGTGTTTCTGTGGGAGTTGCTACCGGAAATTATTGACAATAAGGACAATACTGAGGTAAGGTTTGGAGCGCGCGGAGCGCGCGAAAGTTTTGATAGTTTGCGAAAGATTTGCGATAATTCTGATAGTTTGAGAACCATTTGTGATAGAAAATGATTACAACACATCCATCACTCAGTCGAAAACACACCTCACCCTACCCTCTACAGAAATCTATAGCTTAAACGTCTTTTGAGATCATTTTAAAATTTTCCAAAAAAAAAAGAAAGAAAATCTGAAATTTCGGCGCCACTTTCAGCTGTAAATTAACGAAATGTATACTTGCTGAAGGAAGGAAATGAATATCAAGCCAGAAGAAATGATATTCCGGGGGACAATATATGTACATTTATCGACTGCATAGTCATGTGTACTAGAAAGTTCTCCAGTACAGTGGAAATACTAATTGAATCATCGCAGACAAACGTCTATAAGCTCCAGTCCAATTTAATATTCTTTGAAATTAAAATAGTGAGCAATACGAAAACCATTCGATTTTATATCTATAGGTATGAAACGCTTGTATGGCATTTAATAAATCTAAGTTCTTACACGTAAAGTCCGCGTCACTGTTTTTTTACTTTGATTTTTTATAATCAGCAGTATTTTCTCCACTAATATTAATTCCATCATGAGTCTAGGGGCAAGAAAAGGAACCGATTGCATCAGTCGTGTAGTCACGATCTCGTTGAGAGCCCCGCCGTCTTTTGAGGTGGTAATATATGATACTACTTTAGAGGAACCCCAGCATCACTTAAAACGTTTCGTTCAAGATTTTATTTCTCAAAAAAGTCTCCCAGATTACAAGTAACAGCAATATCCAGACCTGTAAATAGCATCTAAAACTTCCTCCCTCTATGAAATCATGTTTAAGACATTAAGACCTCCCTTTAAAGGCATACACGAACAAGCCTTTTTCAGTAAAACTACTTTGACCAGAGAGTTGCTATTTAAAAGGAGATAAAACGTCAGCTTTCCTTTGTACCTACCAAGTTGCTGCTAAGGTCACTTGTTTTGCATAGCACTTGAAGATATAATGGGCTTAAAGCTATTGTTAGCATTTAACAATAGGTTCCTGTTGTCTGCTACGTTGGAAAGAAAGGTACAAAAATATCTATGTGCTATAGCATCGCCAGTCGCTTTCCTTGAAAATTAATTTGCAGCTCCCAACGTCATCCAACACTTATTACAGAATGCTAGTTAAATTTTATGTAACATGTTGAACATGTGTACGCCTTTCGCCCGAAAGTTTGCTTAAATTAATGTAATGTTTCAGCAAATTATAGTCTTACACCTCCCTTTAGTCTTTTACGCATTGTGCCAGTGTAAGACCTTCTTCTTACAAGTTAATCTTTCTAGACTTCTTTGAGATAAGCAGTCATTTAAGTTTATTACACAGTATTTCCTACTTGACTGTCGGTAACAACGTTTGGTTTAAAGCATTGTTCCCCCTTATTCATGGATATAAGCAGGTGTAAATAAGGTTTACCAAGGTATCATGTATCAATTGAAAAGGACCAGACAAAAGAAGTAGGTACCCTAAGCTCCAATAATCACTCATGAAATCATACTCTCCTAAAGGTGAGGTGGATCTAAGTAGATTACCATTAATTAAAGTTTCCGATGTTTCGTTCTAAAGAGCAACTTCCTGCTTTGACGGGGTAAAAAGATGACCTTTAAATACGACCTCGTTATCGTTTTACACATGCTATGTAGAGTAATAATATTTACCATATTTCTGAAAGGTCACTCAAACAATTTTACATGGGTAGGGTGAATGAATGTATAATCCGGTATATCCTGTTATGCAAGTGGTACCTTGAATATATTGCCTACCTGTTTGATGGATCAAATCTCGTGGGTGCATTATAATCTAAAAAATACTTGCTTCATTCACAGAAATAAGTAAGAAAATGAGCACTAGTGCATTTAGCAACCTTTTTCACATAGAGCACGTTGTAAATTTATGGACTAAACTTTCACTTTTAACCCGGGTTTAAAGTACAAGGGGTCGGGGTGATTTTACAACACCCGTTACCGTACTTCAAGTTGGCAGGCCCCTGCAAGAGAATGGGATGTACCTTAAGCATTGAAAAAAAAATTGGATAAAATAATGTTGTTCCTTATTAACAGTCACTGAATACAGAATGCAAAAGGTGACGAATGCCTCAGAAGCACGATGAAGTTTCCTTTTTAAATCATTTTCGGTGAAACTTTGCATGAAGGCTTTGTGAAAGGACTTTCTCAGTATCCTACAGATTTTTAAGCTTTTTTTTAATCAACTTGGGGGTGAATTACAATTAAAAATGTTCGGCAAATTGCCAAGCGTTCATCTTTCATATAGTATGATGTCCTCCTAACAGGAAGGAAAAGTAAGAGGAATTGAAGTACTACTAATATCCGCGATGCTTGTTCTAACGTTATCACGTCTATTTCGGAGAACAGACAACCAGGATTTGCTAAGCCTTCGCATTCTGATAAAAGGATTAAAATGGTTCGACCAATCATCATTAAAAAGGGACAGTTAAACAGTTTTTTTTACATCTTACTAAAACTTACACGGCTTTTAGGATTACTGATATGGGCTGCCTTAACATCTGAGCAACTTAATGAGAGTGTCAGATTCAGTTCTTTAAAAATTTAGCAATCTTTATTTGAGCAAAGAGCATAAAGTAACCGTAGGTTTGGTGAGTAAAATGTTACCGCAACTCAAATAAATTATAAGTACGTCCTCCGGAAATGTTATAAGGGGAGATTTTCCCTCCTTTTTAAAAAACTACTTTTCGGAAGCAAAATGAAGCCCCAAATGGTTGTAACTATTCCATGCTTTCCAAAGACAAAATTACATGAAAGTAGATGAAAATAAATCATGACGTCCCATGTTTTGGAATCAATGTGAGAATTCCTTTTTTGAATGGAAGAGTTCAAAGTGCAGTAAGAGTCAAGCATATTCGTAAATGAAAATCTTGGTATTAGTTTTTAAATTTGGGAGTTGTTCTTATTATGGAATTTAAACTGATATGTTGTATCCGTAACTAAGAGGGGCGATCGTGTTTTTGGTGGGAGAGGTTTGTCAAATACTTTATAGGGCTGGAATGCTAGCTTGGGGGAAGTATCGTTTTTACAACCGAATGAAAAACTCGTGAAGAACTTTCCAAAAGTCAATAAGTATTGTCTTTAAAATTCATTCAGTTCAAATTCTGAAAAAAAGGAAAGAAAAATCTCAGGCAACCTTAAAACTTACCACAACCTCAGAAGGAGAGCTTAAGCGCATGAAAGGGTAACCGAATTGATGATTTTATGGAATGAACACCAAAATGCATTGAGAATGCGACATTTTCAATTGGTTTGAATCTCTTATAAAAACTTATTCTACTTCAAAAAGGCAGCTGAATGTCATTGGTGAGAATCCTTGCAATGGTAATATTGCAATATTAAGAAAAGAATCTCAATTTGCAGAAACGGACATTGACGCCCAGACGACTGTAAAAACGTCGGGTGGTTTCGTTTAAAATCATACAGGCATTACCTTTCTTTCCAAATAGTGAGTTGGTCTTTCAAACTCCCTGGTTCAATCAACCTTTGCTCTGTTCGCTCTAGAGCTTTGTCAGTCTTCGAGATCTCGCCTCAAACATTTTGTCTCATATGCAAAATGAAATGTATCGGTTAGTCGTGACAAATATAAAGAATAAAGACGGAACTTTAGAATTTCGTAATCAAAAGAAACTATTCATAGAGATTCCCCGAGAAAGCGGCAAACTCCCTGACGAGGTAGGAGCAACGATCTGAGTCTACGTCACGCGGCGTCGACTTGGGTTCTTGAAACATAACGATGAGGGGATGAGAAGGATAATAGGGAAGAGGTGTAGGTACACCCACAATGTAAACAAAAACCTCATCACGTGATCATAACACACTGCACTAAACTTACACTTCAATATCCCACAAACGAGTGAGGAACATCACATCAACTTTCACATGTAAGATATTTGTTTATTTCTTTTTCTTTTCAAACTGATCTGTCACATTTCTAAGCCTTCTGAATATTTCGGTTAATATCATACTCATATGTATTCATATGCATGTTTCATTTTTCTAGTACTTGATGAAGGCCGGAGGGCCGCAAGCTTGTATTAAATAGTGAAAGACGTGTAAAGCGACTTCCATCTCATCTTTGAAATGTTTTTCTTACACTTAACACACACCCATGCCCAAATCATGGCGTACACAGCTTTGGCTCACCCATACGCACATTCATTGCCTTACGGGGTAGTAGGCAAGGACCCGGTAAGGAATTCACGGGATTTTCCCATTAGCCTGGCTAACCTCCAACTAACCCAGCAGACGTCCGTGTCTGGAGGGCGGGATGCTTGCCAAGGCAGGCACGTGCAGCCGCGCGTAACTTCTCATTGCAGTGGCCGAATTTTCGGGCAGCTACGCCAGTTACGAGCCGCGCGTGAGCTAGGAAAGACGTGCGAGAGCGGAGGTCTCGCTGGCTGCCTATGTACCCGCTAAGGAGGTGCCTGTGAGTGCACACACATATATAAGTTAAGTTAATTTGGACACTTTTTTGTATATATATATATATATATATATATATATATATATATATATATATATATATATATATATATATATATATATATAATATATATATATATATATATAACGCTAATTCCCACCTTAAGGGGAAATTGTTATATCTGCTTGTACATAGGGCGAAAAAAAGATAATAAAATACATAAAAAATAAATTCGCCCTAACGTCTAAAAATATAATTAACGTTATTTCAATGGCCAGCCATCCGTTCGTGTTAACAGCTAGGTGTCCGTAAATTTGACAACTTTGAAGTAATGGCATCTAGTATGTAAATCTAAGAGGGCGCCCTTGTAAGTTTACGTATTCCTATAGAAAAAGTGTGTGGAAACGTTAAGGCGAAAACTTATATTTCACCCGAATTTTTTTTTCCCCTTAAGGTCGACTTTTCAACAACCAACTTTCCCCCTAAGTGCCGAATTAGAGAATATATATATATATATATATATATATATATATATATATATATATATATATATATATATATATATATATATATATAGTAGGTAGAGTGACGTAGCTACTTTATATGTTTATATGAATGAGTCAATCCACGCTATATTAAATAGTCGCACAGAGACCTTTTGTTTGGTTGGAGCAAAATTATGTTATTGGTAAAATTACATGCAAAGATTTAGTTAATGCATGAAATTCAGGACAAGCGTAAACAAGTTTATATACCTTTTCGTGGAGTGACTGTGAAATGAATGAGTCTTGGTTTTGACGATATACAGTATTGAAATGGATGATGTAATAAGAAGCTGAAAGAAGAAAACTGTAGAACATGTCGGACTTCAGTATTTCAAGAAGTGTCCGACAAGTGGTCATCGACTGCACCAACTTGCAAAAGAAACATGCTGGCTACCTCGGTATTTCTGTTTAAAGAACTCGTTAAATTGAACACCTCTGTTTAAAACTGGAGTTCATCATTGTTTCTCAGACACAGAGTAGAGTACGAGGATGGGTGAGAAAAGTGGAACTGTAATTCATCATTATCATTTGCATGGTACAAATGTGAAGTGACTTGTGCTTGTGATTTAAGATATAAGACTCTTTTATCATGGACAAACCCTAGGTTTAAATTTGGAAATGTGAAATTACTGGTGAATATGAGTTTTCATAGAATATTTCTACCATCACCAAACTTTGATTTTTATTGGGAAATGCGATATGACTAATGTTATAAACTTAGTTTCAATTTTTCAATGTGAAATAAAACATGCTTGTGACTTTTATCAGGAAGCGTTAGTTGTCAAAATGTTAATATAAGTTCTTAGTAATTTAACAAAATGATGATTTTTTCACGCATTATCTCACCATTTTGTAAACAAATGATGAATTACTCATTTACCAGAACAAGTTATTTCAACACTTTCAGAAAAACGACGAATTACGAAGTCATTACACGTTAACACAAACATTTTGCAGAGAAATGATGAATTGCGAAGTTATTGAATCTTAGCAATGCAACATTTAGCAGAAAAATGATAAATTATGCAGTAGTATTAGAAATAATCAATTCAACATTTTGCAGAAAAATGACGAATATCGAAGTTATTACATCCTATCAAGTGAATATTTTGCAGAAAAATGATATATTGTGCAGTTATCATAAGTTAATAATTCAACATTTTGCAAAGAAATGACGATTTACGAAGATGGTGAAACTTAACCATTCAACATTTTGCAGAAAATGATAAATTGCGCAGATATCAGAAGTAATCAATTCAACATTTTGCAGGAAAATCACTACTTACGAAGTTAGTGCATCTTATCAATTCAACTTTTGCAAAAAATGATAACTTATACTACAAACTAATCTGTTAAACCTGTTTTCATACCCAAAATTTCCTTATGACTGTGTGTAAGCGTTAATTCGACCTCTTTAGGTGTGTGTGTATGTATGTGTGGGTGCACTCAGCAACATGTCCTTAACAGGACACGGTACAGCCGGCGAGAGCTCCGTTCTCGCACGTCTTTCCTAGCTCACGCGGAGCTCGAAACTGGCGTAGCTGCCCGAAAATTCCGTCGCTGCAATGAGAAGTCTCGCGCGGCTGCACGTGCCTGCCTTGGCAAGCTGCCCGCCCTCCAGACACGTACGTGTGCAGGGTTAGTTGGAGGTCAGCCAGGCTAATGGGGAAATCCCTCGAATTCCTTACCGGTACATTTCCCGCGTACCGCTAAGGAAGCGAGGGTGAGTATGTATGCACCCGCGGTGTGTGAGCGATCCTGTGGCTATGGGTGCACCCGCGGTGTGTGAGCGATCCTGTGGCTATGGGTGCACCCGCGGTGTGTGAGCGATCCTGTGGCTATGGGTGCACTCAGCAACATGTCCTTAACAGGACACGGTACAGCCGGCGAGAGCTCCGTTCTCGCACGTCTTTCCTAGCTCACGCGGAGCTCGAAACTGGCGTAGCTGCCCGAAAATTCCGTCGCTGCAATGAGAAGTCTCGCGCGGCTGCACGTGCCTGCCTTGGCAAGCAGCCCGCCTTCCAGACACGTACGTCTGCTGGGTTACTTGGAGGTCAGCCAGGCTAATGGGGAAATCCCTCGAATTCCTTACCGGTACATTTCCCGCGTACCGCTAAGGAAGCGAGGGTGAGTATGGGTGCACCCGCGGTGTGTGAGCGATCCTGTGTCTATGGGTGCACCCGCGGTGTGTGAGCGATCCTGTGTCTATGGGTGCACTCAGCAACATGTCCTTAACAGGACACGGTACAGCCGGCGAGAGCTCCGTTCTCGCACGTCTTTCATAGCTCACGCGGAGCTCGAAACTGGCGTAGCTGCCCGAAAATTCCGTCGCTGCAATGAGAAGTCTCGCGCGGCTGCACGTGCCTGCCTTGGCAAGCAGCCCGCCTTCCAGACACGTACGTCTGCTGGGTTACTTGGAGGTCAGCCAGGCTAATGGGGAAATCCCTCGAATTCCTTACCGGTACATTTCCCGCGTACCGCTAAGGAAGCGAGGGTGAGTATGGGTGCACCCGCGGTGTGTGAGCGATCCTGTGTCTATGGGTGCACCCGCGGTGTGTGAGCGATCCTGTGTCTATGGGTGCACTCAGCAACATGTCCTTAACAGGACACGGTACAGCCGGCGAGAGCTCCGTTCTCGCACGTCTTTCCTAGCTCACGCGGAGCTCGAAACTGGCGTAGCTGCCCGAAAATTCCGTCGCTGCAATGAGAAGTCTCGCGCGGCTGCACGTGCCTGCCTTGGCAAGCAGCCCGCCTTCCAGACACGTACGTCTGCTGGGTTATTTGGAGGTCAGCCAGGCTAATGGGGAAATCCCTCGAATTCCTTACCGGTACATTTCCCGCGTACCGCGAAGGAAGCGAGGGTGAGTATCTGTGGGTGCAGCCGCGGTGTGTGATGTCCTTAACAGGACACGGTACAGCCGGCGAGAGCTCCGTTCTCGCACGTCTTTCCTAGCTCACGCGGAGCTCGAAACTGGCGTAGCTGCCCGAAAATTCCGTCGCTGCAATGAGAAGTCTCGCGCGGCTGCACGTGCCTGCCTTGGCAAGCAGCCCGCCTTCCAGACACGTACG
Source organism: Holothuria leucospilota (assembly GCA_029531755.1). Classification (NCBI taxonomy): domain Eukaryota; kingdom Metazoa; phylum Echinodermata; class Holothuroidea; order Aspidochirotida; family Holothuriidae; genus Holothuria; species Holothuria leucospilota. Next base: position 13,098 of record JAIZAY010001486.1, read on the forward strand.
TCTGCTGGGTTACTTGGAGGTCAGCCAGGCTAATGGGGAAATCCCTCGAATTCCTTACCGGTACATTTCCCGCGTACCGCTAAGGAAGCGAGGGTGAGTATGGGTGCACCCGCGGTGTGTGAGCGATCCTGTGGCTATGGGTGCACCCGCGGTGTGTGAGCGATCCTGTGGCTATGGGTGCACTCAGCAACATGTCCTTAACAGGACGCACGTCTTTCCTAGCTCACGCGGAGCTCGAAACTGGCGTAGCTGCCCGAAAATTCCGTCGCTGCAATGAGAAGTCTCGCGCGGCTGCACGTGCCTGCCTTGGCAAGCAGCCCGCCTTCCAGACACGGACGTCTGCTGGGTTAGTTGGAGGTCAGCCGTGGCTAATGGGGAATGAATCCCTCGAATTCCGTACCGGTACATTTCCCGCGTACCGCGAAGGAAGCGAGGGTGAGTATGGGTGCACCCGCGGTGTGTGAGCGATCCTGTGGCTATGGGTGCACCCGCGGTGTGTGAGCGATCCTGTGTCTATGGGTGCACCCGCGGTGTGTGAGCGATCCTGTGTCTATGGGTGCACTCAGCAACATGTCCTTAACAGGACACGGTACAGCCGGCGAGAGCTCCGTTCTCGCACGTCTTTCCTAGCTCACGCGGAGCTCGAAACTGGCGTAGCTGCCCGAAAATTCCGTCGCTGCAATGAGAAGTCTCGCGCGGCTGCACGTGCCTGCCTTGGCAAGCAGCCCGCCTTCCAGACACGTACGTCTGCTGGGTTACTTGGAGGTCAGCCAGGCTAATGGGGAAATCCCTCGAATTCCTTACCGGTACATTTCCCGCGTACCGCTAAGGAAGCGAGGGTGAGTATGGGTGCACCCGCGGTGTGTGAGCGATCCTGTGTCTATGGGTGCACTCAGCAACATGTCCTTAACAGGACACGGTACAGCCGGCGAGAGCTCCGTTCTCGCACGTCTTTCCTAGCTCACGCGGAGCTCGAAACTGGCGTAGCTGCCCGAAAATTCCGTCGCTGCAATGAGAAGTCTCGCGCGGCTGCACGTGCCTGCCTTGGCAAGCAGCCCGCCTTCCAGACACGTACGTCTGCTGGGTTACTTGGAGGTCAGCCAGGCTAATGGGGAAATCCCTCGAATTCCTTACCGGTACATTTCCCGCGTACCGCTAAGGAAGCGAGGGTGAGTATGGGTGCACCCGCGGTGTGTGAGCGATCCTGTGTCTCTGGGTGCACTCAGCAACATGTCCTTAACAGGACACGGTACAGCCGGCGAGAGCTCCGTTCTCGCACGTCTTTCCTAGCTCACGCGGAGCTCGAAACTGGCGTAGCTGCCCGAAAATTCCGTCGCTGCAATGAGAAGTCTCGCGCGGCTGCACGTGCCTGCCTTGGCAAGCAGCCCGCTTTCCAGACACGTACGTCTGCTGGGTTACTTGGAGGTCAGCCAGGCTAATGGGGAAATCCCTCGAATTCCTTACCGGTACATTTCCCGCGTACCGCTAAGGAAGCGAGGGTGAGTATGGGTGCACCCGCGGTGTGTGAGCGATCCTGTGTCTATGGGTGCACTCAGCAACATGTCCTTAACAGGACAGTGCCGGGGAACCGCCCAGTCTTTTTACCACGCGGG